>OY101448.1:5629361-5931861 GCA_956483635.1 Panzeria rudis | reverse complement strand
ATGTATGTATGTATGTATGTATGTATGTATGTATGTATGTATGTATGTATGTATGTATGTATGTATGTATGTATGTATGTATGTATGTATGTATGTATGTATGTATGTATGTATGTATGTATGTATGTATGTATGTATGTATGTATGTATGTATGTATGTATGTATGTATGTATGTATGTATGTATGTATGTATGTATGTATGTATGTATGTATGTATGTATGTATGTATGTATGTATGTATGTATGTATGTATGTATGTATGTATGTATGTATGTATGTATGTATGTATGTATGTATGTATGTATGTATGTATGTATGTATGTATGTATGTATGTATGTATGTATGTATGTATGTATGTATGTATGTATGTATGTATGTATGTATGTATGTATGTATGTATGTATGTATGTATGTATGTATGTATGTATGTATGTATGTATGTATGTATGTATGTATGTATGTATGTATGTATGTATGTATGTATGTATGTATGTATGTATGTATGTATGTATGTATGTATGTATGTATGTATGTATGTATGTATGTATGTATGTATGTATGTATGTATGTATGTATGTATGTATGTATGTATGTATGTATGTATGTATGTATGTATGTATGTATGTATGTATGTATGTATGTATGTATGTATGTATGTATGTATGTATGTATGTATGTATGTATGTATGTATGTATGTATGTATGTATGTATGTATGTATGTATGTATGTATGTATGTATGTATGTATGTATGTATGTATGTATGTATGTATGTATGTATGTATGTATGTATGTATGTATGTATGTATGTATGTATGTATGTATGTATGTATGTATGTATGTATGTATGTATGTATGTATGTATGTATGTATGTATGTATGTATGTATGTATGTATGTATGTATGTATGTATGTATGTATGTATGTATGTATGTATGTATGTATGTATGTATGTATGTATGTATGTATGTATGTATGTATGTATGTATGTATGTATGTAAAGCAAGTCTTTTAGCGTTTGTATCGATATATATTCGTATATGTCTATTTTTTATTTGATTGGTCATTATTTGACTTTATTTGTTCTAAACCAAATAGTTGACCATTAGCTTGGAGATAATTTTTATGTATATAATTAGATATCTGTTCGTTGAGTGATTTGCATGTATAAGCATGTATTTTCTGCACAAGCTGGGGCCCATTTCTCAAAACTGAAAGTTACAGATCTACAAGTAAAATACATACAAATCAACAACACTTTTATACATTTTATTGTTATTTTATGTGTATTTTACTTGAAGATTTGTGACTTGTAGTTTTGAGATACGGGCCGCTGCTCTCTTGAGTCGTAAAAAGGAACTTAAATATATCACATAAACTTGTTCATAGTGATCTAAGAAATTAATCACAATTAAAAAGATATAAAGTTTTCAACTTTAAGAGTAAACGTATTGAACTATAAGTTTGGCATTTTATTGCTCTGCTAAAAACTTGAATAAAACATGTAATAATTGCCGGCACGTGTCGCCCTAATGATACTTGAAATGGTTGTTATATAAATATTGACGAAAGTTTTTTTTTTTTGTTATATAAAAACTCATATGGAAAACCATAAAATTTAATCGACATAAAGTCAACAACAATTATCACAATACTAATGGCAACACAGGCATACACATACCAAAGGATATGCTTGTTGCCACACCTTCTGAATTAACACAAGAGTGCATACATAATAATGTTTTCTTCCAACATATTTAAGTTCAAACAAATTACTTTTGAAAAACAAGATGCAACCAAAACAGCATGTTTACATATTTGTGTTATGCATAACAAATGTGAAAGGGAAAAGGACGAAAAGTCAATTCTTAACAAAACGTATTCAGAACTATGAAATGAAAAGGATACCCATCTGCAAGGGGCTGTTCACATATTTCGTAACGCCATTTGTTTATTAAAAATTGGGCAGTGTCACACCGATGCAAAGTAAATATTCTTTTTCGATAACTTTTACTAAACCTAATCTTATGAAACTGCTCCTATTTAACCGATTCCTATGAGACTTGACCACACATTCCCGGGAAAATACTATATTATGATAACAAATATTGGCAGTGCTACGCCCATGCAAATTAATATTCTTTATAAATATTTCTACGGAACCGATTCTTATGAAACTTCGTACAAAATTAGTTCTTGTGAAAATACAATACTATGATCAAAAAAGTGGACAGTACCACGCTTGTTTTTTGGTCGACTTTTTTAAGAATTATTCGTCATATTTTGTGAATTTCAAGTACTTTTCTTAGCATAAAACTTTTTTCGATTTGAGACTAAGAAATTTTAGAATTTGAAAATAAATTCGACTGTTCTTTAAGGTTGGTAGTAATTTGAGAAAATAACTTGTCAATTATTCTTTTTGAACTCAAATTGTATTCTTAAAAGCTATTCTGAGGTGTGCAAAAAAGTAGAGAATAATAATTTTGAAACTATTATATTTTAAATGTTTTACCCTGTGATTATTGGAGTTGTGCTGTTTCAATGAAACGAGCCACTACTAATACTAAAGCTGAGCAACGCATACAGAAACAATAGAAACGAATAATACCAAAAACAATTGAAACAATAATTTTGTGATAAAACAAACTTAATTAACCAAAATTTATGAAAGCATAATGAAAAATAATGTTTGTGTTTGTACGACCATGTAATTGCGAATATGTACATGAAATTCATATTTTGTTGCTTACATACAGTGAAGTACAATCTGAACAAGCTCGCACATAAATATTTCTTGTACTTGTCTTCATTAAAATTTCATTTAAGATAAAATATATTGGAAAGCGTTACACAATATTTTAGCCAAGGCATAATGATTCATACGACTACTTTCTTTGGCCAAAATCATTTTGGAACGAAGTTCCTTATCGATTCTTATACAACTTTGTAGCAACATTCTCTTCCTGTGACAACACAATATAGTGACTAGAAAAGTGTACAGTGCCATGCCGATTTAAAGTAAAGGTTTGTTACGAACTATATAATTTATACTGAAAATTCTGTAAAAAGCATTACGAAGCGAGGGAGGGGTATAAAGACTCCGAAAATATCGTGTTCCCCTAAAAGAATAAAGGGTATGATTGATATTTAACTACTTGACGTTATCATCATGGGGTAGAAATAAAAGAACTCTGATGATGAGATCGTGGTTGATCGCGAAAACATAAAGTTGTCAAGATCGACATTTGTTTCGTCAAAAACTATCTTTGACTTTTCAATTATACCACGCTTTTAATATTCCATTCTAAATAAAATAAAACTGTTTGACAAAATTTTTTTCTTCCAGAAACACCATTATATATTCTAGTGACGAAACATAATCAAAGTACGCACTTGATTTTTCATTTCCTCATCTTTTGTCCTTTTTAAAGGACTTTACATTTT
This sequence comes from Panzeria rudis, assembly GCA_956483635.1. Lineage (NCBI taxonomy): Eukaryota > Metazoa > Arthropoda > Insecta > Diptera > Tachinidae > Panzeria > Panzeria rudis. Next base: position 5,928,416 of record OY101448.1, on the reverse strand, counting down.
TTAAGGATGGTTATTTTAAATTTACATATTTTCTTCATGTAAATATTTAATACTTTTTGGCGAACTTGGTACCAAATAAAACGGAAGGCTCTATATACTTTTATAAAAAATCAAAAACAAATTTTTTTAATTACAACTCTATAAGACCTCGAAATTTGTTATTGTATTTTCCCTCGTCACAAAATAAATTTCCACATACTCACAATATATTATTACAGTAACGGAATGTACTTTATTCGAGAAGTTTTCCGTGCAGTCGTTTTTAAATGAATAAACATTTAAAATTTTAAGCAATATTATTTTTAACTCATTCTAACTAAGTACACATTAATATAGATTTTTGGTTGCTTTCAATACTGTCCGTTGTTTATTTTATAAGTACCAAAAAATATATGCATAAATATAACATACACATCTACACACAAACTCTCAAAACATTCTGTACGTAAAATTAACTGAAGTTGTAATTTAAAATAAATGATTATTCATTTAAAACTGGTAGTGCAGTGGATAGTATGCTAGACTATTAGTTGTGACCAGTTCAATTCCAGCCAAGAGCATGCATTCGTTTTTTAACGCTAAGTGCATAAAAATGTCACACATATATCTGTGGTTTTCTTGAATAATTACGTTTGTACATACAAAATACAAACTACATACGTCGTTATCAAAGAAAACTACAGATATATACACCCAAAAAATGAATAATATTTTTCAAAAGAAAAAATAGTTTAAGAGTAAGTTTATGTTAACTTCGTGCTGCTGGCTTGTATACTATGCTTTAGCCGAGCGATTGGTGCATTGGATTTCAAATCTGAAGGAGCTTTGTTCGATTCTCAGTGTAAATTAAAATATCAAACAGTGAGTAAAACTATAAAATTAATAAAATAATACTTAAAGATGCGAAATAATAAGCCTTTAACATGATGTTAGCTCATTTAAAAATAAAGCAAAAATCATTTGTTTTTACGGAACTTGGGGTTAATTATTTAACAGTAAAAATAGCAGAAACAAGGCAAGAGAAGTTGCGATTAGTTCTTGTGACAGTTAAATTGATCCGAACAAAGAAAGAATCATTCATTGTTTACGGTTTAAAGACAGTTAATTTTTTAACATTTAAAAAATTTAATAACATTTTTGTTAAATTTAGACCCGTTTTTAATTGAATTTTCATTTATTTTATATCACAATTTCACTTAATTTTACGTACGCAGTCTTAAAATAATGTTTGCAAATAGTTGTAAATCACTTATAAATGACAGCCACTACTAGCAAAAGGTAAAACCTAATAAGGATCCTGCTAGAACTGAGCACAAGACACTCAAGCCAACCACCACATCTAACGATATGTAGTATACAGACTCAAAATAAGTGTTATGACATAGTTTTTTTTCAAACTTTTAAAATGAGACAAAAACAATATTACGTGCTTAAGTGCAAGAAAGTGAATGTATTTTTATTATTTTTTTTATTGTTTTGCGTTTTAGCGTCAGATTATAGTACATATTATTGAACATATGTTGTGAAGCTTAATGTTTAAACATAAAAGTTTTTCTATTTAAGAAACTTAAAAGATTTCTTAAAATATGTATCAAAATTAATAGCCAAGAATAATTTAAGACTTTTGTTTGCTGCAATCATATTTTATAATTTTCCAATCTTTGAAGCAAATATTGAAAATTTTATCATAACATTCATTTTAAACCTTGTCATCGTACTTTGTATTTTTTTTTTGTACTTATCCATTGTACCTCTTCGCTTAAGTTGGTAAAATATATTTTTGTTTCTAATGGGTTACTGAACTAGTACGTTCGTTCATCTGTATTATGCAAAATATACCATACAGATGGTTGTGGAATACTTCAAAATTATACTCAGTTGTGGCTAAAGTATTTTTCTGCTATTAAATTTATGCAGGAAACAAACTAAAATGAACAATTTAAATTTGTTGGAAATAAAAATTGTGGAAATATTTATGAGAACATGATTACTAACATTATTTTGTAGGATAAAATAAAAACGAAAAATAAGTTCGTTTAATATGTTAAGCTATAATTTTTCTAGAAACTATTTTAAGGAATTTTGAGCAGAAACTAAACCCTGAATTTATGTTGATATTATTGTTTGAAAATCATTAGCTCTGTCTCAATTTTTCTATTTTTATAAAAGAATTTTTGGATTATCCTTCATCAGCGTTCATAGTGTCATAACTCCAAAAAACTAGTTTTGCATAAAACGACTTTAAAGCTTTTATTTGACATACAACTTAATGAAAAAATAAAAGTAAATTCTTTTCTCAAGAAGTAAGTATACTAAATATTTTTCGACATTTTTACACAATATATAGAACAATGTGATAATTAATGGGAATGAAGAAAAATAAACCGATGGCAACGCTGGGAAAGTGCACTTTAATATCAGCTTGAGAGTGATTTAATTCTCGTATTCAATTTTCACGAAAAAGTTGTATATATAAGAATTAAAATCACATTCAACAGAGTCACCTGACAAGTGGTGATAAGCAAATACACGTGAGCACTGATGATGGAAGTGTAGCGGCTTCAGAAAGTGACGTTACTCTGTTCTGCTGTGTACGTTGAAAAATTAAGTAGATGTTAATTTATATTAATCATGCCCAATTCCTTCTGAATATAACGTTACGAACCTTAGCCTAATAATCAATTTGGATTCAATATGATAATTAATTCTGCGTTATTAGCTCAAAAATCAAGGTTTTGAGTTATAACACTATTGAAGTAAATGAACAATATCTATCGATTTGATGGCAGTTTATTTTAGTTTTCTTTAACAAATTCAAACAAATTAACCGCATATACTTACAAAGAATAAAAGATTTATTAGAAAAATAAATGTTTATCAGTTAAACAAACAATATCTGTTGCAAAGAATTACTGCAAACAGAAATCATTAAACAAAAAATACGCTGTAATTTAAATGGACACATTTCGAATACAAATGCAGAGAAGTTTGCAAATGGAATTATAAAGAAAAACAACAAATATCAAGATAAAATTGCAAAAATAAATTAAAATGCGCATTAATTTCAGCATAAATGCGGTTTTAGCAGCTAAATGAAAAAAAAATGCAGCAAAACAACAAATAAAAGGAAACGGAAACAAACTCCACAACGGAAACTACAAAAACTCCCACAATACGATTGTAATGAAACACGAACGAATATTCCAGGTGTGCAACAAAAAAAAAACAAAACAAAAAACACTGCAATAAATAAAATATGTTGTTACAGGAAAAATAAATCAAATACATGAAAACAAAATGCTGTTGTTGTTATTTAAGTGGTTAAAAAAATAAAATAAATTGCCAAAACGTACGCGAATTTTCAATTACAAACATATAACAACCAACTGTCTGCTTTTGCTGCAATCGGGGGAATGAAACAATGAAATAGTATATTTATTTGTTGGTCAAGGTGTTGGTGAAATATATCGAAAATAGGAGAAAAAATACTCTGAATCATAATGTAAAATATTTTACAAATGTAAAATAAAATTGGTTCATTTATTTAGTTAAAGCTACAAAAAGTTTGAAAGTCTTTATTTAACACATAAATGCTGAATAAAATGGTACAATTGGTGCCGGCAAAGGTTTGATCAAAGAGGATTCATAAGTGAATGTAAAATTTTTGAAAATTGTGAAATATTAGCTTCAATGCTATTAATAATTTTGTGATGGAGTATTTTCCAAACTTAAACATAAATGATTCTTTTACTGGCACGTAAATTTATCAAATCAATTTTCATTCTCATAAATATTTTATACTCCATTTTTGTGATTGATTTTATTTTTATGATTTTTTTTCATTCTACACAGAAAAAACTAAATTTCATTTTCTGTAAAGGAATTCAATAAAATAGTAAATATTTTGTCTATAAACGGAGCTACAAACAAATTTTGTAAATATAGACAAAAATATCTCAACAATTTCATTGAAAACCCCGTTTTTTTCAGTGAACTAATTGCTTAAATCTATAAAACATTTTGTCTAAAAATATTTACAAATGGTAAAAAAAACAATTTACTAAATCAAACAAAAAGATTAACTGAATTTTCTAAAAATATCAAACAATATTTTTGTCTGAATTTATAACACAATTAGTTTAAAAATACTAACAAATATTAAAAAAAAATAGTTTACTTAATCAAACAAAAATATTTACTGGATTTTTTTGTAATATATCAAACAAAATTTTTGTCTGGGTCATCATATCATCCATTAAGCATTTATGAAATTTCACTTTTTTAAATGTGTTCAAGTCTGGATGTTTATCTAAAGACATTAACGAATTGATTCACTCAAAAATCTTCAGTAAACACACTTAGCACAATCACATTTCTTTTGCTATCATTGCTGTTCTTGTTATTTGTGTGTATGTCGTCATCGGGGTTGCTTTTTTTACGACACAGTTTTTCTTGTTGTTTTTGGTGTTGCGTCCTAAATAAGAGTCAAACAAACAATTCATTGATTATGTAAAGAAAATTTACTGAAAATGAAATTTATTTTTAGAGAAACTATTGTTTGAAAATTTTTTGGTGATAATATTTTCTGTGTATTATTTGAATGATGCCGGTGATGATGTCCTTCATAAATTAAATTAATTTAACGCTTTGTTTAATACAAAAAGCGATAAACGGGGTGCGAAGAATGATGATAATGAATTTAGACACATTGATATTGATGACAATTTTTAATCTAGGATATAAAATATTAAATGATTGTGTTTATTGAATAATTTTTTAATCAAAACAACTATAAAAGATTTAATGCTAACAAGTTTTATTTATACAGATTTTTTTATGCGTTTTATAAGTTTTTTTTTTTGTTTTAGCGGGTTTTCTTTCATTTAAGCTACTTGCTAATTTTTGGGTTTCTTTAGATTGGCGCTTTTGCGATTTTTATCGTCTTAGCGTTTTTTTGTTTTTCGTTTAAACGAATGTTTTTTTTTTGTAATTTCTTTAGGTTTTTTACGTTCACAAAATTATTTTTCAACTTTCACAAAATTTTAGCAGATGTTGTTATAGTAGCCATAGTTACACATATTCTGTAAAAATTTGAGGTCCTTAACTCTTGCAGTTCTCGAGATAAAAGCCTGTGGCAGACAGGCGTATAGACAGACAAAGAATATGGTTCCTTTTTTTATTATAGGTTTATGTCTAGAACGATCTGCTGAACGAGTTCGAACGAGTTGGACCCAAGTCTATTATTTACTTTTTAAATAGTGTTCATGGGCATTATATATTTTAATGTTATTGTATGCTACCGTCTTATTCCGTATAAAAATCTTTTAATGGTTCGATTGTTGTGTCGTGAAGTATTGTTTATTTGTTCACTTATTATTTTTCCGTCAAAAGTTTTTCTGTTTGTATAGTTGCATGTTTTTTAATATGTTCGGCCATTGTCCTTTAGGTTTTAAATGAATTTAATCATTTTTCTAATATTTCTTGTAGTATATTTATTGTTAATTATAGACTTGGGTCCAACTCGTTCGAACTCGTTCAGCAGTCCGTTTTAGACACAAACCAATGATCAAACCCATGTAATATAAATAAGTTTGATCATAGGTTTGTGTCTAAAACGAGCAGTCCAACTAGTTCGAAGGAATTGGGCCCAAGTATACAAAAGACATGAAAAGCACACCTTCCACACTAGAACTATAAACATAACTGAAGTTACAATTAAGGCTCAGTTAGCCGACCGTAACGTTGATGTAGTTGCATGTGCTGATCGTTTCTTTCACATTGAAAAGCTATGCGACACAAACGATCAGCACATGCAACTATATCAACATTACGGTCGGCTAACTGAAGGCTCAGTTAGCCGACCGTAACGTAATGTAGTTGCATGTTCTGATCGTTTCTGTCACATTGAAAACTTATGAGAGAAAAACGATCAGCACGTGCAACTACATCAACGTTACGGTCGGCTAACTGAGCCTTGAGCCTTGAGCCTTTAGAGTTGGGTCCAACTCGTTCAGCAGATCGTTTTAGACAAAAACCTACGATCAAACCAATTTAAATTACATGGGCCTGATTATAGGTTTTGTGTCTAAAACGAGCTGCTTAACGAGTTCGAACGGGTTTGGCACAAGCAGCGATGCGATTTATGAAGTATTTTTTACGATATGACAAATAACAGTCTGACATACTATGTTGTCATATCGTAAGTTTTTTACGATATACCAACACGGTGTTGTCATATCGCAGCAGTGATGCCATTTATGAAGTTTTTTTACGATATGACAAAAAACGATATGACATACTGTGTTGACGTATCGTAAGTTTTTTACGATATTACAAGACTGCGATATGAGAACGCCGTGTATGGCCAGGGGTATTAAGTATGACGATTTTTTACCATATGACAAAAAACGATATGACATACTGTGTTATAATATCGTAAGTTATTTACGATATGACAACACCGAGAAAGCCATACACGGTGCATCGCTTTCTCAGTGTTGTCATATCGTAAAAAACTTACGATATGACAACACAGTATGTCATATCGTTTTTTGTCATATCGTAAAAAATCGTCATACTTAACACCCCTGTGTATGGCTGACTTAGTGTTGGCACACCGTAAAAAACTTACGATATGACAACATAATATATCATATCGTTTTTTGTCATATCGTAAAAAAACTTCAATAATGGCATCGCTGGCCGCAAGTCTAGTTACAATCGACAATAGGCTCATTTATAAGAAAAAGTACTAAAGCACAACATCCAATCATTTTAACCCTCTAGCTTTTCGGTGTATGGGTCTGTTTTGTCTCTTTTGCAATGTTTTTTATATTATTTTTTTGATATCCCACTGTGCAATGCAAATAAATTGTAAGTATTTAATCTAAATGAGTTTTTATTGTTTACAAAATAAGTCCGAATGGAGATATCAGCTTGTTAAGATTGAATCCTTGTAGCATTTGGCAAAAGGTGGCTTAACCAGATGTTCAGTAACTGCCACAACTTAACTTTCGAAAGCTCTTTAAAAATGTTTGAGGCCATAATACGTTTTTTGCATATAAGAATATAACTTTTAACATTATATGCAGTCATTTGTAATTGCAAATGCTGTAAATGGAGTGCTGCACAACAAAAAGTTTGCTTATTTGCTTTATATTCTAAAGAGATTGTGAACAAAAAAGTTATCAAATTGGTGCTGGCAATTAAGCTCTCATGTGCTGCTCAGTGTTTCGAATATTTTTGTTTATTAAAAAAATAATATAAAATTCATACAATAAAAAACTTTTACTAAACAAAAGGTCATCTCATAAAATAATATTTTGTTTAAGTACAAATACTTTTCATGCTGAATAACAACTGTGACAAAAAGTTTTGTTTTTTCATGCAGTTACTATTACATTTAATAAAGATTGTTTATTTTTCTAAGCATTTTCTTTATTTTATAGTGAAAAACTTTTTTTGAAGTTTTATTGTAATCGATATTTATAAGAAAGATTAAGAATAAGTAGCTCCAATAAAAATCTTCCTACCTTTAGAAGTGCATTTCTTTTATATTCAAAAAGAAAAAATCTGAAACTTTGTTATGCTAGAAACATTTGGAGAAGAAATAATTTTTGGTTAAAAGTATAAAACATTTATGACTTTTTTTCTTTGTTTCAAAAGAAAATCTAAACTGTTTTATTTCACATGAACTGTAATGATGATGTGTAGTGATCTTTAAAAATGGCATGACGTTAAGTTCTTCCCTTGTTGGTAACTTAAATAATAGTTTTTATTCTTTATAATTATGTCTCCATAGTTTGACATAAAATTGCGCATATCATTTTACCTAATAAATACGCTAAGAAAATCTTTTGTTTTCGTTTCTAAAACAGGAAAAAAGTCTCTGTTGTTTGGTTTTTAAAACTCACTTGGTCATTTCATTTGTGTTTTGTTTGACCTCACAATGCCTTGACTTGCTGAAAATGTCCTTAAAACTATCTACGTATGAATAAATTGTTATATTTCCTGTCCATTTGCATACGTCTACAAACGAAATTCTTAAATGGCTTCTTATAATTTTTTTTTTGGTTTCTTTTTGGTTTTTGCTACCAAAAATACTTGACATTGTTTATTGCCGACGTTTTGTCTTACAACATTTCTCTTAGGTCATTATATTACAAGTCAGCACAAAATGAAAATGAAAATAAAAATAAACTTATAAAAACAAAAGAAAATTAAGTATAGCAAAATATGAAATATCTTTTTAACTGAAATTTTTTGACTATTGCTGGAAAACAACAACAACAATGAAATTTATGACATTAGCCAAACAATTTGGTAGCAAAAGAAAAACACAACATTAACACTATACAACAATTTCGAACTTTTTTCAAAATTACGGGGCTCTATAAACAGAATCTAGTAGAGGAGCCACAAAAAAAATATACATATGTTGGCGTTTTGCAGGACCACATCGGAATTTTATTTTAGGGGCGATTGATTAATTTTCCCCCTTTTGGCCTGTTCGTGCAGCATATCGGTAAATGAAACTATGTGCTGTTTACATCTGAGGTGTAGAGTATGTTCAGCAACTTTGTAGAAAATATTAGGGCAAAAATTTGTATGGAACATATTAACCCTCTAGCTGCCCCACATAACGGTAATTTTTGGGTCCTTTCTAACAAATCTTAAAAAACAGCTGTAAAAGGGTGGAGTGCGGGAAGAAATGTTCTGCAAAAATGTTTGTCATAAAGTTTTAATAGCGATCTTCAAAGGCAACCAAGCTCCAGACTCAACTTCTGCACCAAAAATCATTGAAAACTTAAAATATGTTTAAGAGTTAACTTCATACTTGTTCACAATTTGTACTCGGCATAGAAAATCTTGCAAGTCTTACATTTAAGGCATAAGATGTGTTCAGCACTTATACCACGCGAAACATTTTCCTGAAACATTTTAAAGATGTAACTCTTTGTTTTCTAGACTGTTTTGTACATTTCTTAAAAAAGAGGCAAAAACTCCCATTCAGCGCCAAAAAAGCGGGCTTAAATATTCTACAAAAATGTTCCTCGTGGTCTTGTACATAAAAAAGCTGAACACATCTTATACCTTAAAAACAAGGCTTACACGATTTTCTATGCCGAGTAAGAATTGTGCTCAAGTACGAACTTAACCCTTAAACATAGTTGAGGTTTTCAATGATTTCTAGTGTATAACTTGAGTCTGAAGCTTAATTGTCTTTGAAGACCTATAGGAAAACTTTATGGCCATCATTATTGTAGAGCATTTCTTGCGCGCAATCCACCTTTTTAGGCGTGTTTTTTACAACTTGATAGAAAAGAGCCAAAAATGAACGTTGTGTGGGGCAGCTAGAGGGTTAATATGTTTCACGAAAATTTTTGCTCTAATATTTTCTACAAAGTTGCTAAACATACTCTACATCTCAGATATAAAGAAGACATAGTTTCATGTACCGATATGCTGCACGAACACGCCAAAAGGGGAATCTTAACTCCACAACCTTTGATCAAATTTGGGTGCTCTAGAGTTATACAGAAATAATTATCACCAAAAAATTTTCAAAAAAAGTGTGTCTAAAAATAAATTTCATTTTCAGCAAATATTCTTTACATAATCAATGAATTGTTTGTTTGACTCTTATTTAGGACGCAAATACCAAAAACAACAAGAAAAACTGTGTCTTAAAAAATCAACTCCGATGACAACATACACACAAATAACAACAACAACGAAAATGATAGCAAAAGGAATGCGATTGTACCAAGTTTGTTTACTAAAGATTTTTGAGTGAATCAATTCGATAATGTCGTTGCGTTAATTCTCATTCATTTTTTTAAGTCTTTAGATAAATAGTCAGACTTGAACACATTTGACAAAGTAAAATTTCATAAATTCTTAATGGATGAAGAGGACCCAGAAAAAATTTTTGTTTGATATATTACAAAAAATCCAGTAAATATTTTGTTTAATATTTGTTAGTATTTTTAGACTAATTCTTTTATAAATTCATACAAAAATATTGTTTAATATTTTTCAGGAAATCCGGTAAATCTTTTTGTTTGATTTAGTAAATTGTTTTGTTTACAATTTGTAAATATTTTTAGACAAATTGTTTTATAGATTTAAACAAATTATTCGCTGAAAAAACACGATTTTTTTCAATGAAATTGTTGAGATATTTTTGTCTTTATTTACAAATTTGTTTGTAGGTCCGTTCCTAGACAAAGTATTTACTATTTCATTGAATTCCTTTAAAGAAAATGAAATTTAGTTTTTTCTGTGTAGAGTAAAATATACTGATATGCCTAGTGGAAGTGTTAGACGTTCCCATAGGTGTTAAGAAAAACTGGGAACACAGTAGTTTTGAGCGCATAAAAGTGATTATAAAAGTCGTAGTTATATTTCACTGTCGTTCTGTACTATTAAAGTTTACAAAATTATTACATATTCTTTTTCTACTTTCTAACATTTTGTCAAATCTCTGTTAACAACTAAATGCGTTTGAAATTAAATCACCTGCATTCTGAGTAAAGTTTTATTACTGTAATCTTCTCAAAGTAAGTAAAGTCATTTAAAAGTTTTCGCTCTTCAGGAATAACAATAAAATACTCCAAATAAATTTAGTTGAAAGCAAAAGTTTTGCAAATAAAATATTCATATAAATCAGGTCACTACATAAATTTATTCTAGTTTTACTTTTACCCTTCAAATGAATTGGCTGTTATGGCAAACAATCATAATAAAATTTTAATATTGTTTTCCTAAGTTTCTTGTAGTATTTCCTGCAAAAGTCGCCATGACTTTTTTCTTATTGTCTTGTCATTGCACTCTACTTTATTTATTTATTTGTATTTTTTATGTTCTCTTTCGAATTCTTATATAAATCTATTATTTCATTTTGAATTTGCAAAATATTTATTTGCTAACCCAACTACTATTGAAGTGGTTAATCTCGGCTAAGTTGCTACCAAAACACCCGCCTCCAGTTGAGTAAAAAATCAAGACAGTTGTGACTGATTTATTTGTTTAAAAAATAGGGGGAGCTAAACTCGACCAGCTGACCGAACTCATACGTTCTGTGTCGCCTCACACGTCGTCAACAGTGCTGGCTTTCAATTTGGGCATGTTAGAATTTTTTTCATATTTAGCATGGAATATCATTGGTGTAGCTAGGCCCTGCTGGAGGGGGTGGGGGGACTAAGCCACCCCCAGAATCACTTTATGCCCCCCTTAAAATATATTTAAAATATTAGAGTAATTTTCATAATATAAGTGAACTAGGACTAATGTGTGCCTTAACCCGGCCCCCCGAGAAAAAATTTTAGCTACGCCAATGTGGAATATTGAAAATTTATAAATAAATCTACTGAAAAAATATAACAGAAATTAATATGAGTTAAAAAAGTCAGAATTAGAAAACTTTTTTCTTTGCTTCAGCAGAAATGATAATTTTTCGATCATATTGAAAAAGAATTTTACTTGAACCACTTAATTAATTCTTATATTAAGTTTTTGTTTTCACTTTTATTGCCTCTCAGCTTTTTTTTTTTTTTGCTTATATTGCAATTATATCATTGTTTGCAAACATACAAGGATGAGGGGCAAATAAATAACATTATATAAATATCTCAGCAGCAACATCTTAAAAATAACCTAGAAGGAAAGTATACTCGAAGTGCTGTCATAATCACAAGAATGCAAATAAAAATATTAAAATCAAAAACTTAAGAATACTGGAGGCAATTTAAAAAAAATTGTTGTGATTTTGCAACGAAAATAATGTTCAAGGGAGTAAAAAAAAATTTTATCTCAGTTATTCTAAGTGAAATCATAGAATCGTTAAGCTGACATGACTAGTAGTGATGGGATATTATTGATGGTGCAATCGATACTATCGATAGCTTAGAAATATTGTAAATATCGATAGTAAAGCAAGCTATCAATAGCGATGGAAAATTACAATAACGTACAGAATCATTTAACGTGTAAAGTCTCTGCATACAAACTCATTCAACATGATGATCCTGAGTAAGTTTTTATTAATTTAGATGGTGAACCAGCAGAAAAGCGAATGTGCTCGAGGAGTGGAAGATTGTTATAGTTTATACAACATGAGCAGGCACCAATTATTCGTACGTCTACAGCAGATGCCAATGAAACAATTTCATTAAATGTTTTCATTAATCCAATGACGATTTCACAAATTCAATGAAAATTTTATTAATATTGTGAAAGAACTTCATTGGTTGAATGACAAATTTCATAAATCCAATGAAAACTTTCATTAATATTGTGGAAGAATTTCATTGGTTGAATGACAAAGAAATTTTGGTTGAATTACAATGAAATTTTTTATTGGATTTTTGTAATTTTCATTCAACCAATGAAATTATTTCACAATATTAATGAAATTTTCATTGAATATGTGAAATTGTCATTGGCCTAATGAAAAAATGTAATGAAATTGTTCCATTGGTTTTATGAAGCAAAATTCTTTCAGTGTATATTGAAAGGCCTAGTAACAAGCAAGTCTCTAAACCATTTTTTTTGTGTGTTGAGAATAATAGTAAACCGATAGTACAATCAATAGTATCGACATTTAATTATAGGCTATCGATGAATATCGATTGTGATCACTATCGATAGTTGCTCATCAATAATGGCTAGAGGATTGAAAACTCAATAAGAAATATGTAAAAACTTGAGCTTTTAGGAAAGCTCTGATTTTGAGTCCATAATTGACGTGACTTTGAGTTCTCCTGACAAGTACAGATTTTCACATTCGATAGTTGAACATTCTACGGACGATATCTCAGATTTTACTTAAACTTGAGGAGATATTCCTCATGTTTCGAAAAATGCAAACTGGTGATAATTTAGTTTCTAGTTGCAGTACATTGCACAGTAGGAACTTTCACAAAATAAATGGTAATAAATCTGTAAATTTTAAACTACTGATTGGATTTAGCTGAAGCTTGAAAATATTTTAGGGGATGCGGCAAGACCCCTATTATAATCTCGGTGGCCTGCTGGTTTAAGCACGAGAGCAGCTGCAGTGGGCCAAAGTTGGCTACCTGGGACTCAAAAAAATTTCGGAGACTTGTAACTTTTTGTAAATGTTATCCGATTTTAAAAATTTAAGGCGCTTTGAGTTATGCTAAAAAAATAAAAAGAAATAATGTCTTAACATGTGTTTCCGAGAAAAAAACAAATAAATCATTTTGAAAAAAATGCTTTCTGTCTTGACTTTTTTTAGTGTTTTGATTATAACTTTTTAGTTTGCAGTTTGACTTTAATTTAAAAGGCAGCATCCGATTCTAGATAAAATGTTAAGTAAAACTAGAGAATCTTTTTTTATTATATTTTCTGCATTCTTGAAGTCGGAAACATGTTAAAAATCAAAACTTAAAATCAAGCTGAAAATAATGTTTATTTTTTAAACAGTATCTTCATTCTTTTAAACTTTGTAAAAAAATTTGTTTAACACATTCACTTTTTAATCACATATCGCAAGTGGCAATCCATTGACAGAGTGTCTAGCGCCAATTATTTTGTATTTTTCCCATGTATCCTACATTCAACAATGGCCGAAAATCATAAATTTTAAAAATAATTTTTGTGTTTAAGGGCCTATAAAAAATTGTGATTATGGATTTTGAAAATTCCAACTATAACGTTTTATAATGTAGATAGTTCTAAGAGTTCTTCCACTAAATTGTGAATTAAATCAAAAGTTATGCACCAATTTCAATAAAAAGTTACTCATTTCTTTTGGAATATATTTAGCTACATGCTACTGGACAAAAATGTGGCTCATTGTTGTATTTTTTTATGACATTTTAAAAGCAAAAATTTTTAAGATTTTAAAAAAATTTCAAGTTTTTTGTCTCTAACTTTTACGAGATCTCTGAAAGTGCTGTGTAGATTTAAGACCAATGTTGGCACGTCTTAAAGATAATTTTGTTGTCGAATTTCCTTTTTTTATTTTACTTAATATGGCGAAATATTCTCAACTTATGCTATTACATACATATATGTCGTGAAAGTACCTTTATTTTTGACATAACGCTAAAGCGCGATACAAGAGCTGATAAAAAACAAACAATAACGAACAGATTCGTGCTCGACGTCTCCAATAACTAAGAAATTGCTTTCAGTTTTAGGGAACGAAAAAGTTTATCGAAATTTGTAAACATTTGTTATTTTTTCTTCTTTTTATTTCCAATTTCAATCGAAGTACTTTCTCGATAAATAAATTGATTTAATTTCATCTGGTTTTTAATAAAAATTTTAAACTTTTGTTAATCAATTTAAAACCTGTAAAGTCAGGACCTTAACAGCACAAACAGTATTAAATGAACCAATAAACTGAAGTAAAAAAGTTTAAAGTGACTGAATAAAAATGTGAAAACAATAAAAGAAAACTCAAAAATTATTAACTCTTAAAATGTTGTTAGTGAAGTTACCAAAACAACATCATTTGATTTTTATAAAGTCGTGGCCAGATAGGGTAAATATTTAATGAAATTAGTGTAAACATTAAAGCATGTGTATTATGTTTCATTGTAGGCAAATATCTATTACTTTAAATAAACTGTCATATACCATCAATATTATTACAAAATTTCTTTACATTTTATCTTGTATATTTCTCATAATATTAAATGAAAATTTTCAAAAAATACTTGCAAACTTATTGCGTTAAATATTTGCTAAATATATACTTTACCTTATAAGTAAATACTTCTAGCAGTTCTCCCCTACTTTATTCTTCCTTAGAAACACTTTGTGCTAAATTATCATGTTTTTAATGGCATTTCGAAAAAAAATTCCCTGCATTTCCTAAACATTTTGTTTCCCTTGAGGACATAAAATTTAAATGATTTAAATTGTTGCATTTTTCCCCATCCCTTTCTATTTAGAAGCTCCTTAACGTATGCTACAATAATAAAAAGAGAGTATTCAATAGAACACTGAAGTTGGCACATAGCCGAAACCGGTCGGTCTGTTTACAAACCAAATTTGACGTGGGATGACGGAAAATCGTTCCAAACTCAAAAAAAAAACCCGTCGGAAGAAAAACACAACACTCAATAAAAATATCATTGTTAATCCGTTTCCCGGTAAACATAAATTGGAGCATCATTTAATGCGAATTCCAGATTTTGTTTCCATTAATATTAAAAATGCCTGAAGATCCTGTAAATCTTTAAATGTTGTGAAAATAACTTAAGAACGCATAGAAAGCTTAAGAAAAGTTTTCCGTTTACTAGCTGGATTTTGTGTATTCAAACTTTTGTTTGTTTGGTTTTTAAGTAAACTTTTTTTGCCATTCTAAAAGCACATGTCGTATTTAGCAGATCGCACGATTGTGTAGGATAGTGAATCATGGCCTTAAATAAACCTGAGGGAACCTTTATAGAAATATAAAAAATAAATGAAATAGCAAATCTTCAGGATATAAATCACAAGAGAGTTTTGAAGTTTATTTTATTTTTATTAGGGGACTATCTACACTCTAAAATATTACTTCAAATTTACGATCATATATTGTGTAAATTTGTGCTGAAAATTTATCCTTGTCTAAAATTACATCGATTTTGTAGTTATTTTATGCAAGAAAACACTTTTCAAATTAAACATATTTAGTCCAAGTGGAAAAAATTTAACATAAAGTATAATACGGCTATGGCGGAATGGTAGATACGTCAGACTATCAGTCAGGAGGTCGCGGCTCAAACTTGCACGCAGCCAATTGCTTCTTTTAGTAAAAACATTTTGTTGAAAAATAATGCGTGTGTAATTTTAGGTCGATAATAATCTGTAAAGTGTTGCCGACTATTATCGACCTAATTTTCAACAAAAGTGTTTTAGGGTGTAGAAAAGACTGCCAAAATAATTTTATATCCCAGTCATATTCATTTTTTAATATACAATATAATAATAATTATGTTTAATTGGTTCATAGTTTATGTCTACAAGCCATACAACAAAAAAATATTGTACACTGTAAAACAAATATTAAAAAATTATAAAATTGTGTATTATGAAAACTTAAATCAAAAATTCTAATTCTAATATATTTTCAATTAAAAGATGAAACCGAACGTTGCCGTCATGTGTTTTTCAATACAAATTAACAATTTAATTACATCCAAAGGATCTGTTTTGAAAAAGAATTTATTTTATTTTGGGAACGTATGTTCGTTTGCTTTTGTTTACAAACTCTCACTATCAGAAAAACGTTACGATATTTTTAAAAAGTTTCATTATTTTTTCAAACAAAACCTTTAATTTCAGTAAAGAAAAATACAAATAAAAGAAAAAGGCCAACATTTTCATATCGAAATTTTTAGAACATTTTTTATGCGCCTATAAATAATAGAGGGCTGCACAAGTATACTCGAAAATACTCGTATGTATGTTTGTGTGTGTGTGGGCATGGATGGTTTTCTGTATGTATATGTGCATATATGTATATGTGGCTGTAGCTATGTATGTACACACATGTACATGCATGTATACATCCGTACATACATTAGAACATACACTTGTGCACACACAAATCTCATATTAGTGCATTCTACGAATACATTTAAAGTACTATTTGCAGCCCTCTAATAAATAACACTTTTTGTGCTAGCAAGTGCATAGTTTTAGTTATCCTGCTTACAATAGTACATAACTACATTAATTCAAAAAATACATATTTATTTAAAAACGTATCTTGGCAATCTAGAAGTACAAAATAATTAAAATCAAAACTTCAACAAAGTAAAAGATACAGCGGCGTGTGTAGTATAAATATTACTCATACGCAATCAACTTTATATGAGTAATAAAAATATCTCAATCAAGACTTTCAACATCCTTGTAATATGCTTAATCAACAAAAAATAATTAACTAAAACAGCAATCTTTAGAACTACAAGACACAAAACTTTCTTCACTTGTAATTTCGTGCAAGAATATTTTTATAACACGTATGAGAGAGCTTTGATTTTGTGAATTAACAAACTTGCTTTTTTTCATTTTGATTAAACCTAAGTTAAAAACAAAAATAAAATCACAATAAAAGAAATATCAAATGAAAAATCGAAAAATGCTGAATTTTCTCTTATTGTAAACAAAGTTTTAAACTTTTAATCGAAATACAAAAAATATATGAAAATCAAAATAAAATAGCAGAAGCGAGAAAAGTTCAAGTCTTAAAAATAGCATTGGAAAACTTTATATGATTTTCTTCTTATCTTGCTTTTGCAAATGACTTTTGCTTAATATTAAATTCATTTAAAAAATTAAAGCTAGTTAAATTTTGTTGTTACTTTATTTTATCTAAAACGCTGTCAGCGCCCGTTACGCTATAAACTTGTAATAAACTTTCATTGTTATTTGCAATTTATATAATAGGAAGTGAGTTTAAAAAATGTCTACACCTATTAGTTCTTCATCTACACAAAAAAGGTAGCAAAATACTGTGTAAAATAAATTTTAAATGTTGCTATTTATTTGTTAATGTAGATTTGTTTCAATGCAGACTTTTCTATTTAAAGGCTTGTTCTAGAGAATTTGTTGTTATTTTATTCACTTCTAAATATATGTGTGTATGTAAATATATGGTGCATATATGGCGTAGCGCCAACTCGGACGCTTTGAAAGAAAATTTTTTTCTTGATTTTTCCAAGTTTGTGATATTTTTATTAAAACAATTTACTAAATCAAACAAAAAAAGATTTGCTGGATTCTCTGAAAATTTTCAAACAATATATTTGTCTGAATTTATAAAAAAATTAGTCTAAAAATACTAACAAATGCTAAACAAAATAGTTTACTTAATCAAACAAAAATATTTACTGGATTTTTTGTAATATATCAAACAAAATTTTTGTCTGGGTCATTATCATCATTATCATCCATTAAGCATTTTTGGAATTTTATTTTGTTAAATGTGTTCAAGTCTGAATATTTATCGAAATACTCTAAAAAAAATTAATGAGAATTAACGCAACGACATTAATGAATTGATTCAATAAAAAATCTTTAGTTAACAAACTTGGCACAATCGCATTCCTTTTGCTATCATTGTTGTTGCTTTTAATTGTGTGTTGTTTTTCACGACACAGACAACGGGGTTCTCTTGTTGTTTCTAGTGTTTCCATCCTAAATAAAAGTTAAACAGAAAAGTAATTGATTCAGTAAAGAATATTAACTGAAAATGAAATTTATTTTTAGACAAACTTTTGTTTGAAAATATTTTGGTGGTAATTTTTTCTATGAGGATTCTTTAGTTTCTTTACGTATATGCGTATATGTACCAAGGACTAACTATGCCAATTTTCAGAGCTCTAGTAATTATTTCCTTCGATTTGTCTAACTAGACTGGGCTATCTACATGTCTTCTCATTTTTAGGGTTCCGATACACCAAAAGTGTAAAGGAACCCTATTGTTTTCGCTACGCTGTCCGTCTGTCTGTCACAGGCTGTTTTCTCGGGCACCGTAAGATCTACGGACCTGAAATTTTCACAGGATATGTAGAGCTTTGGCCGCAACAACAACAAATATATGACAGTTAAAAATTAAAGGATGTTCTAAAGCGAGCAGCGAAAAATTTTGAAATACTATGTAATGTTTTCTCGGGAACCGTAAGAGCTACGGACCTGAAATATTCACAGAATATGTAAAACTTTGACCGCTATAACAAATAATATATGATAGTTAAAAATTAAATAGTGTTCTAAAGCGAGCAACTAAAAATTTTGAAATACTAATGTAATATACAGACACTTACATATAGACACTTTAAATTTTCAAAGTTCGTGTTAATTGGTGTAGTCTGTAGAATAGACTACACCAATTAACACCGATATTTAAAATAATAAAAATTAAAGGGTTTTCTATCAGTTAATGTAATTTTACTATGTAATTTGGACAATCTGCTGTATCTTGGAAACCGTAAGAGCTACGGCCGCTACAACAAGAAATATATGACAGTTAAAAATCAAAGGGTGTTCTAAAGCGAGCAACGCAACATGTTGAAATACTAATGCAATATACAGACACTTACATATAGACACTTTAAATTTTGAAAGTAAATGCTAATTGGTGTAGTCTGTAGAATAGACTACACCAATTAACACCGATATTTAAAACAATAAAAATTAAAGGGTATTCTATCAGTTATTGTAATTTTGACTATGTAAGATGTAAAATCTTGAAATTTTAAAACACGCTAAAACTAAAAAAATCCAAAATTAAAAAAATTTCAAAACGAAAAAAACGCTAAAATGAAAAAAGCGCTTGAAGGAAAAAAGCGCCAAAATTAAGAAAAATCGCTAAAACTCAATATATCACCAAAATTAAAAAGATCGCCAAAAAAACCAAAAAAACGTAAAAAATCGAAAAAGTCTTCACAACGAAAAAAAGCACTACAAAATCGCTAAAACTAAATAAGTCATCCAAAAAAGCAAAAATCGCCAAAAATGAAAAAAAAAACACAAAAACGAAAAAAAAAACCCAAAAACCAAAAAAACCGTCAAGACTAAAACAATTCCAAAAACCAAAAAAAAAATCGCCAAAACGAAAAAAAAGTGTCAAAACAAAAAGAAATCGCTAAAACTAAAAAAACCACAAAAAACCGAAAAAATTCCCAAAAACGAAAAAAGCGCCAAAACTGAAAAAATCGCCACAACTAAAATAAATCGCTAAAACTAAAAATATCGTCAGAAAGTGAAAACGTTAAATAAATGTCATAACCAAAAAATCGCCGAAACTAAACAAATCGGCAAAAAACAAAAAAATTGCAAAAAACGAAAAATGACCAGAAAAAATTAAAAAAAAACCCCGAAAAGCGCCAAAACAAAAAAAAAAACAAAAATAACGAAAAATACTTAAAAAAAATAAAAAAATTAAATTAAACAAGATAGCACAACGAAAAAACTGCCAAAATGACAAACGGGGCAAAAACAAAAAGGGATATACATATGTATATTCGTACGGAACCCTTCGTGTGTGAACCATAGTCGCACTTTACTTAATTTATTTATTATATTTATCAATTTAATGTTATTGGGGCCCACACGTTTTTGTTTCTGCCACATAAAACTAGTCTTATGAAAACCACAGATTTATTATTTTAGAAGAAGAATGGAAATACATGTTATACAATCATTTGTAGTTGCTAAATTGTATTTATTATGTTGTTAATATTGTTGACAACTTTAAAATCTGATGATACAAAATTCGTTGCTTTTTTTAAGCAAAACCAGATTTTGCTGTTGTCAAAAACATTTATTAAAATTCAGCACATTGAAAATATTTTGTTGTAAGCATGTAGTAAACATGAACTTGACGACATCATAATTGTTTTGTAGAATTTTTATTATAGTGTTGCTGTTTTCTTAGTTTTGATGAATATAAAGAATTTTCTACAAGTAAGTAAGTTGGCAGAATAGTACAAATTGTGTGTATCTGAAATTTTCATAAAATACTAGAATATGATTTGTTTTTTCGAAAATGCACTAACAAGAACTTGATTTTTTTGGATAATTTTATTTAACCCTGTATGCAAGAAAACTAACTTTGAGTGCCACTTATGGCATCTCGTGTCTTTCCCCACTAATCAAAATTTTTACAAATGGAAAGTGTGCCACCGCTAGCTTTAAAGTACTTACTCTCATACCATGCCCCAAATTTAAGCCCCTTTTTCTTTTTCACATACTCATTACAACGCCATTTGTATTGTGATCGAAACCTATTGCTTATTGTTGTTAATTCTGTGGTCACAAGCCTTAGCCTCTTCGTTTATATGTTGCATGATTTTTTTTTTCTGTGTACTTAAAACTAAATAATAAATATTCTGCTTTTAACTAAGAATTTCTTATTCATGTTCTGCACAACAATGTTCTTAATAGTCCATTTCCTTTTGCTTGAATTGATACTAATATGGTCATCTGCTATAAAATGACGGCATTCATTGTAACTTCAATACTAAAAAAAATTTATAAAGTGGAAGTGCAAGGAAAAGACAGGCTATAAAAAAGTCATAGATTCACGTAAAGAGTGCTTTTTAATAAAAGTATGCAAGGAAGAATACAACAGAATTTATTATTACCAGGCATATGATGTGCTATCAACTGTTGCTAATGACTATTCTCCAACATTTCAATGCAAAAGTAAAACTAAAGCAACGAAAAAAAAACAATCAAGCAAGAGAAATTTTATTCTAGCGAATATCCTGTCATGAACCAGCCACCACCGATGATTGAACAGCTGTAAAATCATTTCAATATTGTTGCAACGTTTAATTGCCAACCGTAATTTGCCTAACTGATTGGATTTCATTGTTCCAACAGCAATAATTATTATTTTAGGTGTAAGCCTCTAGCATATTTTGCAAAAATATCTGTAAACCAATTATGGTAGAAGAGACCAAAAATAATAAACGTGTGTCAGCGTTTTGCAAGATCACATCGGAATTTTATTTTGGCCAGATGGTGCTGCAATCGGTACATGAAACTATGTGTTCTTTACATCTTAGGCTTAGGGTACACGCAAAGAAAAAACATCGTTGAGACAACCATAATCGAAGAGCAACATACTATGATTGAAAATATGGTTAGCAAAAATCTGTTATATATAATATGGTTAAAAACAACCATATATATGGTTCAAAAAATCATATAAATGGTTCAAAATTACAATATATAGTATGAAATAACCATATATATGGTTCAAAATTAAAATATATGGTTTGAAATAACCATATATATTGTACAATATATGGTGTGAAATAACCATATATATGGTTCAGACAACCGTATAAATGGTTCAAAATTACAACATATGTCTTGAAGGAACCATAGATATGGTTCAAAATTACAATATATGGTTCAAAACAACTATATATAGGCTAATAATTACAACATATGGTTTGAAATAACCATATGTGCGGTTCGAGACAACCATATATATATGGTTCAAAATTACAATATATGGTTGGAATAACCATATATATGGTACAAAACAGTCATAACTACAATCAAAATTACAATATATGGTTTTAAGGAACCATACACATATATTCAAAACAACCATATATATGGCTAAAAATTATAATATATGGTTTGAAATAACCATATATATGGTTTAAAACAACCATATATATGGTTAAAATACTATTTTTTTAACTGGTCAGTGTGTGGAATCTTCAATAAAAAGTATTATATATTCTGACGTAGATATACAATACACACATATTTGCTGACACATTTTTTATTTACAATCGGCCACGTTCTGAAAACAATTTCGTTTTGAAATATGGCAGCTTTTCAGTTAGTTTTTATGTTTCAGATATTTTATCCGAACTAAGCTACGAATGCACTAAAATGTCCGATTAAAAGAACACTGATTTATATTTTTTGAATTTGCAACGATTTTCCGTGTGTTCTATTGAATACTAAAGGATTTAGTATTCAATAGAACACTGAAGATGGCACATAGCCGAAACCGGTCTGTTTATCAACCAAATTTGACGTGGGATGACGGAAAATCGTTCCAAATTCAAACAAACCCCGTCGGCAAAAACACTCAACACTGATTTTCGTTTTCGAATAGTTTTCACAACATGGCGGAATATTAATTGCTAGCATTTATCAGTTTATGTTATTTGTAATTTATTATTTTATTTTTATTTTTTTAAATCAAGTGACACACAAAAACAAAAAACGGCAAAAAAGCATTTAACCAAGGGATAGAACCAAAACTTTTTTGGAAGAGAGCCATGTCTCTTTTGTAACCAAAACTTGCAAGTAAATTGTTTTAAAATAGCATGGACAAGAACCATATTTTATTGTTATAGAACCATACTGTTGTTGAAGTTTTAAATATACCATGACTTTGTTGTTAAACTTTTAAAAATACCATGTAGCTCGCAAATTTTTTTAATAATAATATTGTTAAATTCAACCATGTTTCTATTAATATGAGTGCTAATAATGTCATGATTAAATGTAAGCATGATTTTTTTGTCATAAACTTATTAAGGTTCACAATTATTTAAAACAATAATAACTTAGTTGCTACAACCATAATCTATATTCGGGAAACATAATATTGTTAACGCAACCAGGCCACATCTATATCTTTTATTTGCGTGTATGTTAAGCAACTTTGTAGAAAATATTAAGGCAAATATTTTTGTGGAACATATTAACCCTCTGACTCCTCCATACGGTCATTTTGGCTCTTTTCTAACAAATCGTAAAAAACACACCAAAAAAGGGAGGAGCGCGCGAATAAAAAGTTCTACAAAAATGTTGGCTATAAAATTTTACTATAGCTCTTTAAAGACAACCAAGCTTCATACTCAACTTGTACACCAGAAATCATTGAAAACTTAAGCAATGGTTAAGGTTTAACTTCATACTTATTCACAATTAGTACTCGGCATAGGAAATTTTGTAAGTCTTACGTTTAAGGTATAAGAGGTGTTCAACATTTTTATGTAAAACACAACAAGATATATTTTCCTGGAACAGTTTAGCCCTCTAACTCTTCGCTTTATGGGTAATTTTGTACATTTTTGAAAGAATGAGCAAAAATCTCCCTTTCAACGGCGATATGGGGGGCTGAAATGTTCTACAAAAATATTTGCCATAAAATTCTACTGTAAGTCCTTAAAGATACCCAAGCTTCGGACTTTTTCTATAAAATTTTTTCTCGCTGTATCGCCGCTGAAGGGGAGTTTTTTGCCCCTTTTTTAATTTACAAAAAGACCTGTAAAACGAAGAGTTAGAGGGTTAAAATATTCCAGAAAAGTTTTTGCCCTAATATAAAGCTAATGAAGATTGAAGGGTAACCCCCCCCCCCTCCTCCCTTAAATAAAAATCCGATATGACTTTGTAAAACGCCGACACACGTATTTTTTGTTTGTCTCCTTTAGCAGAATCGGTTTACAGAACCCCGTCATTTTTAAAAATTATCGAAATTGTTGTATAGTGTAATAAAGGATCATACCATGAATAGAATGAATACATCTATAGAAATGATTTCACGCTAGTATGAGTATTTTATAATTAAAAATCGTTCATACGCATTGTGCTGTATATCTTTGAGGCAATTTATTTTTGTTTTTGTTGCATAGTGTTAAATACTTTATTTCCATAAAATGTTAAGTTTTTAAGAGAATTTATTTCATAATTAATTAGTGTATTGTTTGCACTGGGAATTTATTTCTTTCATATTCTTCGTCACGACCACAACCACGGTCTTTAGCTGCGACAACTGTTCTATTTTTCCGCTAAAGCACTTGATTTTGATTATAACCAAAATTCTAAGTTTAACTGTAAAAAACGTTTTGATGGATTACCAACCATAGAAACGATCAAATTCTAAGACATTATTTGCAAGATTGACGTCAACATAACAATGATTTAGGGAAAACTTTAAATAAAATATAGAGTACAAATTTCCATCCAACCATTATTAATTGTTTTACATTGTTTAAATGTCAACAGTGAATCACGGAATTAATAAATAAATGAACAAATGAATGTAATATTTATAACAAATGAATTTTTGATAATTTCCAACATTTAAGTTTGTTCAATTCACAACCGTTGTAATTCACAACAATGTGTTTGATTAACTTTAGCTCATATGTTAGACGGGTTTATCATTAAGAATTGTTTCTACAGTTGTTTCGCAATGAAGGAATGCGAACAATCTTTTGTCTGCAATTTTTAACTTTTGAACAGACTTTTTTCAAAGATGAAAACTTGAAAAGGAACTGCAATGAATTAAATTTAATTAAATATTAAACTCTTTTAGATGTTTTTTTCTGTGCAATTTTCTTTGAAATATTTACTAAATGGGGAAAAAATCAAACATATAATTTTTTATAAAATCCTTTTTAAAACGAAAATTGCTTTAATGCACGGTAAACAAATTAAAAGGGTATTCTGTTTTTCTGCCGACGGGGTGTATTTAAATTTGGAATGATTTTCCGTTATCCCACGTCAAATTTGGTTGATAAACATACCGGTTTTGGCTATATGCCATCTTCAGTGTTCTATTGAATAGAACACTGAAGATGGCACATAAAAGCGTCTAAAGGCCTGAGCGTGAGTAATAAAAAATTTTTCTTTGTGATAGTAAAATTTTAAGGGCCTTAAGAGGGAGGCTTCCAAAAAGGGTCGTATCCAAAAAATTATTTTAATCGGTGCTGCCGTTTGGCTCTGCTTAATAATGGCGGCCACAAAAAGCGCTAAAATGTCCTATAGTGCAAAACACTGGAAATGTTTTGCGTGTACTATTTTGCATAAAAATTTTGTTTAAATAATTTTGACTTTGCCAACTCTCAACCGATTTGTAAAATGTTGGGCTTATTTTAATCATCATAAGATATACCTTTTAGTTAAATTAAGAAATAAATTGGGTTCGAAGCAAAGTGCTGCACAAAAATTCCGCCAAAATTGAAAAAAGTCTAAAGAAAATAAAAATTTTAAAGTTTCTTTGCAAATAAGAATGTTTCCTGTTAGAGAAACTTTATGTTCACAGTCGAAATGTATTTGGGTCGGATGGTAAACCCAAATTATGGTGGGGATAAAATTTGGAACAACGTTCGAATAACTTGAAATCGACGGCAAAGCACAATTATTATAAATAAATCATAATATATCCCATGTCATGGAAGTATGAACAATTTATGATATTATCTCCATGAAAAAGGCCAGTAGCACATGGTTTCCAGCAAATCTGATCCAAAAAGGGTCGTAGTAGAAGAATGGGGTAAATACCAGATGTTTATATTAAAAATATGTCATATATATTCCCAAGAGACTCCAAATGATTATGAAAAAGAAGAGACAGTACACAAAATAATATTTTAAAGTTTTTAGTTATAGACGTCTTTCGTACTGGTACACTGCGACATTTTTTCATAAAATTTTAGCAGTTATTTCTTTTTTGTTTTAGCTATGCGTAAACATTATTCAATAAAAATATAACTTCAGCTTGACAAATTATATTTTAGCTTATAACTTGACAACGCCTAATATATCTTGACAATCAAGTTCATTCAAACCCATCTGGCAAGCCTATGTACTGTTCAAAACCATGATGGGAGGTAAAGAACATCTAGTCCTTTTTATTACGTAACAGTAAAATTATATAACGTAATTTTATTAACAATATCAGCGATATAAAAAGTATAGTTTAATAATACTAGACTTATATAAAACATTCGAGGTAAGGCAAATTGTTAATAGAGAGCTGCAATTATGATTAACGATATGTTTTAGCGGTCTCCTGTAAAATTTCTAAAATTTAACTTGGTGTAGTTTAATTCCCACCACTAGATAATTTTCTTTTAATTTATTCCATCTCTGTGTGTATACTTAAAAAAGAATATATTAAATTTATTATCTATTATATCACGTTTATTTCCTATTTAATATCTTCCCCTTTCTACATTTTTCTTTACAGGTAAGTCAACAGGTGAAAGAAAATGTGCTACACTAGAAGATTATGGGAAGATTTTCACTTTATGGAAAAGAAATAAAAAAAAGTGTTTCTTTCTATTGCTTTGGAAAAGGTAATAAGATTAATATTAATTTGAAATGCAAAGATGTGATAAGTGTACTAAATGAAATAGTATGCATCTAATATATACCAAAAGAAACTTTTGTAAAGGTTTTTTTAGATTAATTTAAAAAAAAATGTTTGCAATTAAAAAGTTCCTGGTTTAAACACAATTGCATTGTAAACTACAAAATACGCATTGAATACAAAACAGAATTAATTGTATAAAATGAAACTGCTCGTATGAAACTTGTGTTTTTCTACATATTTTAAAGTCTCAATATATCTTAATTTAAAAACGTATGTAATCAATGAAAAACTGGAAAAACTTACTTTTTCTAATTGTTTCTATTCTTGTTAAATTAGCTTGCATGTAGATTAGTCAGAGCATACTGGTAAAGTTACATGTTTAGCAATGACTACGAAAACAAATGCATACCATTCTACAAACATCATCTGTGGATACAGTTTTCATATGAGAAAATTGTACATGCATTTTTATTTGCTTTTTCTTTCATTGGATGGATGCATCAATCAATTTTGACAAGCTATTCAAGCATCAAAAGCTAATAAAAATGATGGCCAAAAGGTAAATATTAGATTTTATAGCACATAAAATCTAATATTTACCTTTTGGCCAGCACGGCTGCTCTTTGTTCTCTAAATAAAAATTTGTCAAACAATGAGTCAAATTAATAGATTTTGTGGCAACAAGAAGTCATAATCTTTAAATGAAATGAAAAGGACCTCATAATTCTAAGTCAATAAAACGAATGTTTTCATTAAAATTTATTGTTAAAAAAACATAGAAAATTTGTTATATTCAAAAATTTTTCAGTATTTAATTCCTCGTCTCCACGTAGCAATTTTTTATTGTCAGCAATTGTCAAATTCCATATTGAAAACTAAATTATTTTTTTAAACTGTATTTTTGCGGCAATTGCCGCAACAAAAATTGGTACGTGTAGACGTAGGGTTAGATACAAGTTTATGACATTAATATTGGAATATAATTTTTGTGAATGTGGCCTCAGCAGATGTCGCGAACATGGCATATTCTAAGGACCCAATTTCGACACACTCTTGGCCATAAGCCAGCATTGAGGAAACAATGTTAACTTTCAAGTGCCCAATTTCCGACTTTTCGTTTCTAAAAAAAATTTTTTTATGTAATGCTGTCATAAATTTAGCTAATTTCGACATTAATCCAATGAAAAAAAATCATGAAAACTCAATTAACGGCTACATTCGTGGGATTAATGAAACAAGTTTTGCTAAAATTATTCTAATGAAACTTTTATCAAATACATGAAATAATTTCATTGATTCAATGTACAAGTTTTGTCAATCTTATTAGAATGTTTCAATATTTTGACAAAATTATTTCATTATTTTAATGAAACTATTTTATTATTTCAATAAATTATTTCATTATTTTAATGAAATTATATCATTATTTTAATAAAGTTATTTTATTATTTTAATGAAATTATTTTATAATTTGAAGGAAATGATTTTATTGTTTTAATGAAATTATTACATTATTAGGAAGGATAATTATATTAAATTGTTCTATTGATTCTATTAATGACTAGAAAATTGACAAAAAATTTTCAGAAAAGGAACATTTAAAGCAGATTTTTTTGAAAAATGCACAATATCTCGAAAACAAGAGGTGCTAGAAAAAACTTATAGCGCCATATTAATCAGCAGATGAAAATACATAAGAATTAGCTATTTGAATTTCAGAAAACTTGCAAAAAATAATGTTTTAAGAACTTAACCAAAAAACGCAAGTTTTTGATTATCCTTGGAATAACAAACAGTAAGATATCCTGATATACTCACTAATGTGACTTTGTATAGATTAATAATCCAGAAAGTATTTTCAGAACCGTTTGTGAAATGTTAAGCGAATAATACAAAAAATTATGCAAAGGATGCAAATATTAAATGTCATTATATCTTTAAAACTAGATCTGGTAGAAAAAAGCTAATAGTGACATCGTAATCAGGAGATGAAAATACATGAGCATAATTTATTTTTATTTCAGAATATTAAAAAAATCTCCATTTTGCTGTGCTGTGTTATTTTAATTTATTGACAAGTCAATACTTGCTCTCAGTGTCGAGCTCGCACTATTGGTTCGTCGTTTGCTTTACGGTCATTGCCTTAAGTTCTTCAGCCAACAGCACTTTCAAAATAATATGCTCTATGAGTAAATCTATAGTCAAGCCTTTAACAGCGATATTGCAATATGTTGAGAAGCGCAATATATAAAAACGAATAATGCTGTATTTTGGTGACTTGCAAAATAAATTTCCAGTTTTGGAAACGTCATGATGCGTCATGGACATATCTTTTAGTCTATGAGCTGACTGGTACAACCTTTTTTCGGCTCACCCTACTGTACTACACATATTAGTAGTTTATTTAAAATTGCTATAAAACAGTGCAAACTTTTTTAATTTCATTTAAAAATTTATGAACTTTTCTCTAAACAGCTTTTGGGAAAATCATAGATATTATCTTTAAATTTCATGTTCTTCTACATCTTATACGAGTAAGTTCATGTTTTATTAACGTTTTTCCTGGTTTCAGGCTATAATTTAAATTTTATTATGCTTGTGCTTTAATATGGCACATAAAACAAAAAGATATCAAGAGTATTTGTAACTAAGCCAACTCCAATTATTGTAGTTGTTGTCATATCTTCCAAAAATTAAGTACCCATTGATACCCTTTGCTATGTGGTTAATATATATTTTGTCTTATTTCCAAATAGTTTTTGTTCAGAATTTAAGCACAATGACAATGCCAAGCAATTTAAACATCCATTTTTTAAATAAATAAAAACTTTTTTCTTTTGCTTAAAAATTCGTTCTTCGTTAAAGCGAATAAATGTCATCGACCATAAAATTCAGGAACCTTTGCCAATTTTCTTTATTTTTTATTTCTCTTGTCAAATGTTATCTACCATTAAATTCCGCTGCCAAAAAAAGCAAAAAACAATTGCTGGAAAATATTGTAAAAAAGTAAAACAAGTGTGACTGTAAAATTTAATTGACCTAAATTGCCAAGAAGAGAAACAAAAATTTATATTAACAAGCAACCACTGGCAAATTACTACTTACACAACAACAACAGCAACAACAATAATAATAACAACGGTAACGCCAGCCAAAATAGCACCTCCTGATAGTGTGAGAATGTCAGCCTGTAACTGCGTTTACAAACCGTGAAAACTAACTATTTTCTGCACAAAAGTGTCCCAGCAAACATTGCATTATTAACTGAAGTTGCTAGTCCTTCAGTTTAACAAAAATTGTATTGATTAAAATTGCGTAAAATGAATATTTTTTCCAAAGCTATATTAAGATAAATGCCAAATTGTCAAAGCTTTTACTAATGTTATTGATAACACTGGCTCACAAAGAAATGCACCTCTAAAATTAGATGTTTTTTAAGCTAAATTGGGGCTGCTGAACACGAATATGGCATTAATTTATTTTTCTTAAGAATCGTTTTCGAGATATTCGCTAAAAACTAGTTTTTTGTAGTTTGTAAAGATATTTCCAAAAATCTTGAGTACTGTTTACTTGAATTGAGCAAATTTAGCTTTGTTGCATAGATATGTTTTTCCCCTTTCAGTTCATATTTATACTGTGTTGAAAAAAAAAACTTTCTGCTGGGATTAAATGTGATACTAAACCGAACATAAGCAACATAAAATAATAAAGTTAATAAAAGGATATTTTTTATGTCAGTTTCTTTTCAAAATGAAAGGCGAAAGAAAAAGAAGGGAACGAAGTAACTACGATTTGATACAGTATACAGATATTTTACTTAAGAGTATAATGCGCAATAGTTTTTTGTCCTTGATTTTCTTTGCATAATTTTAATAGTGTTGCGGTTGTTAATTGCAGCTTGCATTTCTTTAAAGTTTTCTCCATCATTATAGTCATGTTATGCAATTGGATAACAAACAAGAAAAAGAGTGCTAAATTCGGCATGAAGGTATGAAGTAATGACTGTGGTGTGGAAATTGAATTGAATTAATTTATGACCGCCATAAATTTTATTAAGAAGTGCAAAGTGCTTCCTAAAAAAGAAAGAATTTAATGTCCTTCTTAGGATTATAGCCTTACGATTTTAAGGGAAAATATTTTAGTTTTTTTTTGGCGAATTAAATGCTTTCACTGGTTATTAGTATATTTATTTGTGAGTAAGCAAAAAAGTTTTTTAGGGTTGCGTACACCAAAAGTGTAAAGGAATCCTATTATTTTCGCTACGCTCTCCGTCTGTCTGTCTGTCTGTCTGTCTGTCTGTCTGTCACATGCTGTTTTCTCGGGCACCATTAGAGCTACGGACCTAAAATTTCACAGAATATGTAAAACTTTGGCCGCTACAACAACAAACATATGACAGGTAAAAATTAAAGGGTGTTCTAAAGTGAGCAACCAAAAATTTTAAGTACTAATGTAATATACAGAAATTTATAGATATACACTTTAAATCAAAGTAAGTGTTCATTGGAGTAGTCTATAGAATAGACTATACCATTTAACACTGATATTTAAAACAATAAAAATTAAAGGGTGTTCAGTCGGTTAATGTAATTTTGACTATGTAATTCAGACAATTTGCTGTATCTTGGAAACCATAGGAGGCAAACTCTTGAACTTTAAAAACGCTAAAACTACAAAATTCCAAATTAAAAAATGTCAAAACGAAAAATCGCCAAAATGAAAAAATCGCTTAAATGAAAAAAGCACCAAAATAAAAAACATTAAAAAGCAAAAAATCAGCAAAAGTAAAGAGATCGCAAAAAAAACTAAGAAAAACGCCAAAAACCGAAAAAAGTCGTCAAAACGAAAAAAGCACTAAACCCAAAAATAATCGCTAAAGCTAAAAATATTATTAAAAAAAACGAAAAAACCACCAAAAATGGAAAAATATGGAAAAAATCGTTAAAACGAAAAAAGCGCCAAAACGAAAAAAGGGCAAAACGAAAAAGATTTAAAACCAAAAAAAATCGCTAATACTAAAAATATCACCACAAACTGAAAAAAATCCCCAAAACCGAAAAAAGGGCCAAAACTGAAAAAGGCTAAAGCTTAACTAAATCACTTAAACTAAAAATATCGTCAAAAAGCAAAAAAAACGTTAATTGAAAAAAACTCCAAAACCAGAAAATCGCCAAAAACTGGAAAAATCGGCAAAAAAAAGTTACAAAAAACCAAAATCGCCGAAAAAATAATCAGCAAAATGAAAAAAGCGCCAAAACAAAAAAAGACGCCAAAACAACGAAAAAAAAATTTAAAAATAAAAAAAGCTAAAATTAAACCAAAAATGAAAACGTAAAAGATTGCCAACATGAAAAAAAGAGCAAAAGTGAAAAGGGATATACATATGTATGTGTATTCGTACGGAACCCTTCGTGTGCGAGCCAAAGTCGTAATTTACTGAATCTATTTAATTATAATAAATGGAGTTGTCAAGTACGGAGTTGTTGGTTTATATATAAAACACTCAATTCCGTCTGTAGTATTTTTCCATTAGTAAATTTTTTCTGTTAAAATAAAAGAAAATAGGGGATGTCATATTGTATTAAATAAACTACTTGCCATAATTACTAGAATTTATGCACGAATAGAAGAGGATAAATTGTTTATTCTTCAATATAATCCTTAAATTTCTAGTTCTAAAAATGTATGCATGTATTTGTTTCATGTTTGTGATTTAAGTTTTCGTTTATGTATGATGTGGATGACGTCCACAACGTGCCATGTATGTCCATCACAAGAATTCAATTTATTTAAAAATTTTTTTCAACAAAATTAATTGAAAATTAATTGAAAAATAACAATAATTTAATAAATTTTGCTATTTATGTAAAAATATCATATTTTTATTTTAAACCATTTAATTTGATTGTTGAAATTTAAGTATGAATTAATGTCGTTTGTATAGTTTTCTACAAGCTTTAATTGAATATGTTGGAAAAAATTAAAAGCAATGATGCGTATGATTAATATTTTATATGAAAATTTTATATCATTCATACGCACAGCACAGCATAGAGAGTTAAAAGTTTTAGGGTTTCAAAAGGATGGATTTTAATTTACATATTTATCCATTTAATAGAGATACTAAATGTTTTTAAATAATGTCGATAAATTTAAAATGTTGTCCTTTTTATTAACCTGCAAAGTAGTAAATTATCTCGGGAATTGCATGTGAAATCAAATACGATATGGCAGAAGGTTTTGCTATTTCCATGGACTCTATAAAGTGTTCTATATCAACTCTATAAATTTCATAAAAACAAAGAAGATTGTAAAAAGTAGCTATTCTGGAAGTTTGAAATTTGTAAAAAATACATTTATATATCGCTAGGTGAAACGTTAAATCACGTAACTATTACATAGAATCGCGTTTCCGTACAAATTTTAAACTTTGTCATAAAAAGTAGCTAAACGAAAAATGAAAATAAATTTAAAAGGGTGTCGTTAGATGATTTCACATTTCATCTGACGATATGAAACCTATTTCCAATATATTTTATGAAACTTCAAATAGATTTTTCCGTTTCCAAAACCAAGCTAAAGTTAATAGTTTAGTGCTGCAAAGCATTTACAAGCAGCATTTCTTGTTTTGTTCAAAAATGCGTTGGTATGAAAACATAATAAGCACGTACAGTTCACTTTCTTTTATTTCCGTTTGCAGCTAACGCTGTACCGTTTCATTTCCTAGTTTTGCTTGATTAGAAATTATTACATATTCATTTACAAACAAGAAACTGTCACGTATTTTATTTTGCGTGGCGGTCAACAGTTTGTTAAAAAAAAGAAAAACTGACAATTTACTTATTTGTGGTCAGCATAGCTGTCGGAACAAAGTAATAAAATAATAATAAATTGTACAAAACAACTTAATTTTTGGGGTATAATATTTTATCAAAAAATAAATATAAAAGAAAAAGTAATAAAACAAACCAAATAAACTGCAAAGGAAGTTTTAAGTGCTGGGTCGTAATTTGTAAATGTTCAGCTTTAATAAAAAAAAGGTTACTAATTTAGGACAACTTTTGGGATGGAGCAAACTAATCTTGACTCTTATATACCACTAGCCTGCAAAGAAAATGTCTTTTGAATAAAAAAAATATGTGGAATGTAAAATGTGGTTAATTCAAATCAGCTTTCAGTTTTTTTCTATCACTTACAAATTTTTTAATGGGCCTGACTACTATATCAACTAGGTACATCAGTATATTTCATTCTAACTCGAGGACAGTGCGCCTTATTTCTATCAAGAAAACACATGACAAAACTACCTTCAAACTTTTTTAAGATAGTTTTTTGATTTGATCAACGTTTTCACAGTTATGCACAAAATAGTATCGAAAAAAGGGCTTTTTCATGAAAAATAAAACAAAATTAAGACTGCAAACGCTTTACCACTGCTACTGTTCTTAAGGGCACCGTACTTTACGAAAAAAATAAGCTACACTGAAAATAATCCATGCAACATTTTACGAAAAATTATTTCATACTTATTTTTTTGTAGAATATACAAAACTTTCATATATATTACGAAAAAAATTTTGCCAATATACTTTTGAATTTACGAAAGTAACGAAAACCTTTCGTAAACATTTTGCTTTGTTGAAAAATATACTTGAAATAAAAAAATAAATAAAATTCTTTTTAATATTTTTCAGATATAACTAAATAAAATTAAGTTTTAGCTCTTATAAAATAAGTAGAAAATGGCTAAGTGGTTAGAGTACTTGCCTTAAAATATGTACACTGAAAAAATTATGTGCAATATATGCACGAAAACGCTCGTACATATTACGAAATATTTCGTAGTTTCGCACAACGGAATTCTGTCGTAAAATATACGAAATGTATGAAATTAATCAAAAAATAAAAGTATGGCTCAACCGGGGCACGAACTCGCAATCTTCATATTTCAAGTCATGTACTCTACCCACTGAGCCACTTTCTACTTATTTTATAAGAGCTAAAAATTTGTTTTATTTACTTACATCTGAAAAATACGTCAATTTATAAAAATTGTTTTAATTTATTTTTTTATTTCAAATATATTTTTTAACAAGGAAAAAAGTTTACGAAAGGTATTCGTTGCTTTCATAAATTCAAAAAAATATTGCCTAAATGTTTTTTCGTAATATAAACGAAAGTTTCGCATATTCTACGAAAAAAGTCACTACGAAAGTTTTTTTCGTAAAATGTTGCATGGATTATTTTCAGTGTAGATTGCGAGTTCGTACCCTGGTTGAGCCAAACTTTTTTACTTTTATTTTTTAATTATGTTCGTAAAGTTTGTATATTTTACGAAAGAATTCGTGGTACGAACATGTACGAGCGTTTTCGTGCATATGTTGCATGTATTTTTTTCTGTGTATACATTATGAAAATCGATATTTAAATGATAATTTTATTAGCAATTAAATGAATACACCCAGGCACTTAAAATGTGCACTTAAAAAACCATGCAAAATATGCACAAAAACAATCGTACGTATGACGAAATATTTCGTAATTTCGCACCACGAAAATCTTTCGTAAAATGTACGAAATGTACGAAAATAAATAAGAAATAAAAGTAAAAAGCGGGTAAGGTTTTTGCCTTGATATATGAAGGTTGTGAGTTCGTGGCCCGGTTGAGCCAAATTTTTTTTTTATTTTTATTTCTTAATTATTTTCTTACATTTCGTAATTTTTATGAAAGAATTTCGTGGTACAAAATTACGTAATATTTCGTAATATGCAGGAGTGTTTTCGTGCATACATTTTTTCGGTGTACTTTATTATTTTAATGATATTCTGTCATTATTTTAATCAAATGATTTCATTGTTTTAATTTTAATTTATTGACAATTCCATGTTTGAAATACATACTTACGAAGACGCAAATGCACATCAGAAAAATTTTTAATGTTGATGACCGCTCACAGTATCGAACTCAGACGTCTTAACTAGTTCAGCCAACAGCACTGTCAAAAAAATGTGTTTATGAGTGTATAATAATAAGAAAGAGTACAACAACTGCTACTAACATATAAAACTATTTTTGTTATTTGCTTTTGGCTGCCAACTGTTAAGTAAATAAAGGTATGTTTAAAAAAAATATGTATATGATTTAATTATTACATAAATCCAATTAAACTTTTTATCAAATCAGTGAAATACATTTCATTAAAACTATGACATTCTAGAACATACAATTTTAATTTTTTTTTTAATTTTGTACAGTATATATATATATAAAGAATTTTTAGTATCAATTAATATATATGCAATTAATATATATGCAAGTTAAACCATTTTTCATATATTTTACTATCAAATTTATTTCTCCATACTTTAATTGCGTTCAGCTCTCTGCAATATTTTTCCTCTTAGCTTTTCTACTACTACAATAAATTTCAAATATAATTCATATATGCTCTTCATGTTTTTTCACTAAGAAAACTCATATTTATGTAAGTGTCGTACATTGAGAGAAATTAGAATTTATCAAACTAAAGAAGAATTTGTGAACTGCAGATAACTAACAGAATGAAATGAAGCTGCTGTAGTGCTACAATTTTCATCAACATATTTTTGAGTCCTCTTATACAGATGAAATCTAAATAATTTTTTAATAATGTAAAGAATTTTTTTCTTTAAACTAAAATTCAGTTAACTTTGAATAAAATCCCTTTTGAACTAAAAATGTTTGCAATCCAAAAATATTTAATTTCCTTAAGTGTAGATACAACATTCCTGCATTATTTATTTTCCTTTTTGTCATAAATTCTATTTCAAATTCCATTTTCTATGAAATTTGCAACTATTTTATGAATTATATCCTACACATTTCTTTTGTGTCAGTTTGAGGTAAAATAAAAAGAAAACCTGGACTGACATCCAGCTTGTGTAACCAAAGACCATTCAACCGTAACTCCTGGTCAAAGACAAGCATATATGAACTTTTAAATTACATTGAGGATTATCTTTCAATGCTCTGTGTAAAGCATGGGATTTTGAAGCATTTTGTTTAAACACTATTGAATTTTTTTAAATAAAATCTCTCACACACATTAATATGAGAATGTAATTTAATAGTTTTTTTTTTCTTCTTTCTGCATAAGTGGAACACAAAAAAAATGGGAAGGTGAAAACCAATTATTTTCGAAAGAATTTATTACACAGCAAAAAAGGCAATATTTTTTATTTATCTCGCAGAAAAGGGTTAGCTAAAAAAAATATAGTGTTTTACTGAATTTCATTAGTTTAAGTGGATAATAAAAAATCAAATGTTCACCACAAAAATGTTTCTAAAAGCTTTTTGCTAAAATGGCGTTGATAAACTTTGAATAATTTGTTATGGAATTGGATTGCAAATTCTGACTTAAGCTTAAGAAAATAAAGTGACAACATTGATTATAGTGCATTGGACACGCTGTATTTTGCAGTATCAAAATCACGGGGACTCCAGCATCTAACTTATCTAAACAACAGCTTTGAAGTTTCAAAAAAATTCGGTATCTTCGGAAATCTTTTACCACATTGTTCAAGAACACTTAGCGGCAAGTATAATTAGCAAATGCTAATACAAAAGCAAAGTTAGTTTTATTTAAGACGCAGTTATGGTAACGTTGCTGTTAAAGTACCGAAAGTCGTAGTATTACGTTGTGTTTGTTTTCTTTAAAGATAATTAATTTAAGTCTTCTGTATTTCTATTGTCACTCTTACGGCCCTTTTCACAATGTACGATTAAAAGTTAACGTGGACTTTAACGGCAAGTTCGGCATACAAAACTTGTCTTTAAAGTCCACATTAACTCCTAAACATAGATTGTGAAAAGGGCACCTAGACCATAAATTTGATAATAAGCCCTCGCTATATGAAGTACACAGTATTTGAATAGTCTGAAGATAAAAATCATTCGAGTTAAACATCCAAAAACAAAAGATATGTATTTATCAGTGATAAGTTTAAACATTTAAGCTTTTTCGTATTGTCCGTTTTGTTTTATGTTATATGGAACAATTTAATAACTCCACATTAATATTAAGTTAAATATTTAATTGAAATAAATGGTGTCCCAAAATAAACGCAAGATTTGAATTTGTCGCCATTTGTGCAGTAAAAAAATATGACAGCTGACAGTTTAGGGTTAGCAAAAATGGAGCGTTAAACTATAGAACAACGTTTCTTCATTATTGAATAATAGTTCAAAAATAATTAAAGCTTGGCGGTCGCAGTTCGAAAATTTTATACAAAATATCGGAATACTGTTTTAACTTCGTCAGGGAGACTGGATCCATTGGAAACGCCAAACACACTGGTCGTCCAAAAACAAGCCATTCCAATGTCAATATCGAAGCAGTGAGTGAGAATGTAGGTGATAATCCAGGAACGTCAATTCAGCTTCGTGGAAAAACATTTCAAATTTCAAAAAGCTCTCTACAGCGTATAATCACTAAAGATCTGTGTCTCCATGATTGTTCTATCGTGTAACGCTCCATTTTTACTAACACTAAACTGTCAGCTGTCGAATTGTTTTTTTAGGGCTCCCAACACTTTACTGCACAAATGGCAACAAATTAAAATCTTGCATTAATTTTTGGACACCCTATACTTGTTAAATAAACAAATTACATATAAAATTATTTAACATATTTTAATATGGCGATGATAAGTTAATATTAAATTGTTGACACGCAATTATTTCACCCCAAAGTCATATGCGGTTTAAATGAATTGTGTCAGCTAAAATGGTAATATCAATTTTTAACCAGCAAATTGTTGAATACACTGTGCAACAGCCAAGATAATTGGCAAGCGAAACAATGCATAAATATTTACACGTTATAGAACAAAAAGATATTGCCCATATGAGCAAAAATTGTTCAGTTAATTTTTTATACTTAAGAGCTTTTAATACACAAAATAACGAATAATTAATTGAAATCAGACACATATAATCGCATTTCAATAACTACATTCAGACATAAGGACACACATTAAAATAGAGTACACGAGTATAAGTGTTATGTTGAATTTTATTCATACTTCCATGAGTGACGCGAAATTGCTGCTCAAATTTGGTTTTGATGCCAAAAAAGTTTGATATGCAAAAAGACTTTATGAAAGCAAAAATTAAAGAAGATAATTTTTAGTCAAAAACTAAAATTTTATTTATTAAATAATTCTTGCAAAAAAAACCGACTACAAAATAGGCGTGCCACTGCCCACCTTTTTAAGATTTAATAGACTTTTTGATTTCAAGGACATGCTAAAAATGGGGAAAAAGGCTAATCCCAGCAAAAAATAATCGAGATTTTGGAAGCAGTACAATTTTTTCCTGTTATGCAAATTCGCTTCATAGTAGCGACAAATGTATTGCCTGAGTATAAGCAATAATGTATGGCAAGAAATGCTTAAGCTTCATATATTTTTCTTTTTCGTCCACTTAAAAAACAAATTTTTGCACATTCACTTACAGTAGTGCATTCAAAGAAGCGCTACTGTAAGGCAGATATTGTAAAAATATACATTTTACGAAGAATGACGATGATTTACGAACCTAAAAAGACAAAATAATAGTACGATTTTTTATATACTCAATGCGCTGAAATAAGGGTTTAACAAGAAATGCTCCAAAGTGGGACATCGCGAACAAATATCATGCAATACGTAAGCATGTTTGTAAGCTACAACAACAAAACTCTCCTTTACAAACCTGCTTATCGCGAAGCACTAGTTTTTGCTGGGATGTGTATGGTTACACACTTAACGCATTATATGTGATTCGTGTGCTAAATTAAATAAGGAAATTTGCTTATGCTTTTTCTACATTTTTGTAAAAGGGCAGTTTTGAGGTAGGCGTATCCTTGATCTGAATCCAACTATATTTAGAAGAACATTAAACATATTAACACTAATGTACAAAATTTTTATTAAGTTACCATTATTTTTCTCTTCGTTTTGACAAGTTTTTATTTCAGGATACATGGAAAGGACACGAGTCCCCAAAATTGAAATTACCAAATTTCGGGTGTTATTATATTTGTTCAATTAAAATATGTGTGCGAAATTTCATTACTTTATGATAATTCCTTGTACTTTTGGCCACTCGTTATATGAAATCACGGCACTGTGCTCTGCCCACTTTTTTAATCATGATGTAATATTGAAATGGAATCTGAATTTGTGTGCAAAGTTTCATAAGAACTGTTTCATAAGAACTGTGTGCAAAGTTTCATAAGAACTATGAGTAGAACTGTTGCAAAACGATTGGGTATTTCCTTTTTATGGGCGTGAGTTTGCCCACTTTTCAACGAGAGCAATGTGGAAGTATTTCCTTTCAAATAAAGAAATACAAAATCGAAATCGTTTTATAAATGGCCGAGTTCTGAGGGAACATATATAAAAAAAGATACATCAAGAATTAAAAACTTGTATCTTTTTTTTAAGTCAGTTAATTTATGTCATTGTTATTTATGGATTTGTCAGATAAATGATAGATAAGCCCAATAAATAGGTCTGTAAGCTGCTTGATTCATTTCGAAAACGAATTACAAGACCAGACAGACACCAGAATATAGATATCATCATGTATACATCACACTGAAAAAATTCCATGCAACATATGCACGAAAACGCTCGTACAAATTACGAAATATTTCGTAATTTCGCACCACAAAATTCTTTCGTAAAATATACGAAATGTACGAAAATAATAAAAAAATAAAAGTAAAAAAAAGTATGGCTCAACCGGGGCACGAACTCGCAATCTTCATATTTCAAGAAATGTACTTTACCCACTGAGCCACTTCTTACTTATTTTATAAGAGCTAAAAATTAGTGTTATTTAGTTACATCTGAAAAATACGTCAATTAATAACAAATTATTTTAATTGATTTTTTTATTTCAAATATAATTTTTAACGAGGAAAAATGTTTACGAAAGTTATTCGTTACCTTCGTAAATTAAATAAAATATTGCCTAAATGTTTTTTCGTAATATATACGAAAGTTTCGTATATTTTACGAAAAAAGTCACTATGAAAGTTTTTTTCGTAAAATGTTGCATGGATTATTTTCAGTGCAGTGATCTACTATACACTTCAAAATTACAGGATTTGAGAATGAATTAAAAATTTTGAACAATCCTGGGATCCCAATGTTTTGTTAATGGCTGCCCTATAAGTTTGAAACAAGTGAGTGTGGTTTCATTGCCTGTTTACCAATGTAACTACTAGAAATATAAGAAGATAGGACTCATATTATACTTTTCGCCTCATTCAATGGATCCTGAAATAAAATTATACTCTTCGATTTCTTAAAATTTTTGTATATTGAGCGT
Source organism: Panzeria rudis (assembly GCA_956483635.1). Taxonomy (NCBI): domain Eukaryota; kingdom Metazoa; phylum Arthropoda; class Insecta; order Diptera; family Tachinidae; genus Panzeria; species Panzeria rudis. Next base: position 5,887,443 of record OY101448.1, on the reverse strand, counting down.
TACATTTGCATTTGCGGTTGTTCTGGGAATGATTTTTGCAAAAAAATACACCACAAGAAGTGAAAAAATAATCGAAGGAAGAAAATAAAAGTTGTGGCCACTTTTTCAATTTTGTCTTGGCTTCACATGGAAAAATAAGAAAAAAATGTTATCTCTTAAAATAATTATTTACAAACATTTATACATGAGCTAACTCGTCTTTCAAATTAGACTAATTTTAATAAAATCGACCAACAATGTTAGAAGTTATGTCAATTTCAAATAATTATTCGTAGCAAAATACGACCTACCTAATACATCCTTCGAAAATATAACAACCCACAGTGCGGTAGAAGTAAAATTGTTTCAAAGGAAATCCGAAAATTGTAAACAGATAATGTTCTTTATATCGTTTCTACCCTTCAGCTGCTGTTACCTTTTTTTAACGTTCTCCAATTTATAGATAAATTCTATTTAAGAATATTATTAACGTAACACTCAATACATTTCAATATTTTCTTTCAGAACACACACTATATTTTGAATTTAAAAAAACAGTTCAGATTTATAATCTTTTATGTATTTTAACAAAAACTCCTTAGCTACTCAATAATAAATTTCAATAAAAAAAAATATGAATAACACTCAATACATATTTTTTATGCAAATGATGATTGATTGATGAAACGTTTTACAATATAATACTATTAAACAAAGTTCACTAAAGTTTTAAATATTTAGAAGTGGAAATCAACGCTTTAGTGTATGCAAGTTTAATAATTAAACTGAGTAATGAAGCGTACGAAAAAAAAACAACGGTGGTCAATACACAAAACTGTGGGCAAGAAATATATAAAAAAAATGTCTAATATTTTTAAAAATTTTTATGTGTGAGAAGAAGCAAATGTAAATATTCTAAAACCGCTATAAATTTAATCTCGTTTTTGGACAAATTAATAGTTTCTTAATGTGGAAAATCAATGGCATGCATTACGGACACGCCATTTTGTATGAAGAAAGTATAAACAGTGTTTTAATTCTTCATTTTAAAATTTTATGTACGTATATTTGTAACATATTAAATCATGCTAAAGCAGTTTTCATTTTAAAATTCATGCGTTTCATAAAATATTTTACTATGCTTTTAACGGACACCAAAAAAGCATTTGAAATGAGAATCACCAATAATTTTTGCTATAAACAAAACTTTTTCATGTCGGCTATTGTGCTTTTTTTAATTACAAACTTTAAAGAAATAATTATAAGCATTAAATAAAATTTTTACTGTAATATTGTTTTTGTTATATTAAGGTTGAAATGAAATACTTAATCAAATATAATTATGTTAATTAATTTTTGTTTTTGTGCTTTATAAAACGTGTGTTAATAAATTTAATATTTGTTTAAGTTTATAAATAAACATAAAAAAAAACTAAAATGAAATCGAATTTAATTACTCACAACTAACTTTGTAAATAGAAAACAATATCATAGAATTAAATAAATAAATTAAACAATTTAATTTCTGCAGTAACTTAATTTCAAATGAGTGGCTGATTGGACTTTTGCAACTGATAATTTAGCTAAAAGAGTTTTTCAATTCATTTACTGCTAATTTCGTTTTAATAACTGTTTAATTAGTTTATATAAATTATATAGAAATAAGATCCCGCAAATATTGGTTTTACTAATGAATAAAATGAGATTAAATTATTATAAACAAACAATTATAATTATTATCACTTGCTTCAAATGTGTCAAATAAACAGCATTATTAAGGCAATTGGATATTCTAATTGCACTTCCCTTAGAACGCATCACAATGGGGATGAATTAAAATATTTTTGAAATAAACTAGCAATTCCCAAATGGTTAGTGGGATGTAAATAAAAATTTCACCCAGACATAGGCGACAAGTATACGACATTCAATTTCGAAGATACTTTCCTTGCCTAAATTTAATGCTGCACTATGAAATCTTAAACGTAGAACCCTTTAGGCACGTATGATTTTTCAACGCTTGCCATTTTTTCTTTGTTGACAAAAATCTTGATATTTGTAACATTTAGTAAATAAATAAAAATAATTGTTTTTCTTTTAAATAACAAGGCTCTAACGACTGATTCTGGTACAGGCCACCAAACAATATCTAAATAAATGGATGTTTGGAAAGTTTACATCTGCAATTCCTTTTAGAGGGAAATAAATGTTCCCCTTTTGCACATAGTTATACTGACTCAAAGGTCATGACAAAAGTTTAATTTTTTTTTTGCGTAGTGTTATAGTTTAAATTTAATTATGACAAGTACATACATAAGACATATCCCAGAAAATATGAAATATTCAAATGATAATTTTATCCCCAAAAGACCACCAGCACCCTTATGGAGACCATATATTTTACGTCCTTACATTTATGACCAGTCTGGAGTGACTCAAGCATTTGCTTTTTATCCTTCTTTCTTTTTTGTTTCTTGGGTAGAAAAATTTTAATTTACAAGAGCCTTTATAACTTTGTTGAATTGCGCATAATGACCAACATCTTGCTAAGTTGACCACCGTAAAATATTAATGAAAGTTACTTTTTTGTTCCAAAAAAAAAAACATTCTTTATGATAAAAGTTTAACACGTTTGACTTCTCCTATTTTACAAATTATTCCAATAAACTAAGAAGTAAATTAAAAACATTATCGCATTAAAAGTTTTAAACGAAAACAGGAAAATTCAGCCAAGAGAGGCATGAGACAGAATAATTCAAAAGTTAACAAGAATTTCAAAATAAAAAATTGTGGCAAAAATTGCTTTTACTTAACGATTTGCCATAAATAAAAACCAAATCTTAACTAGAGTCTTACTTTGTGATGATTGCATTTTCGTTTTAATGTCCAAATACTAACACTGTACAAAGCTAAAAAATTTACAAGGTTCTAGCAACTGATTCTAGTAGAAAATACCAAAAAAATATACACATGTTTCGGCGTTTTCGAAGTTTGGATCAGGAATTCGTTTTAGAGGAGTAAAAGTTGTTTGTTGTGAAACGGTATAGGAAATCTTGTAATCTTTACTTTTAAGGAATAAGAAGTGCTTAACATTTTATGTGAAGGTGCTGCTGGCTGAAATTGTTAGCGCGTTGACTACAAACCCTGAGGTCTTGTGTTCAAGACTAGTTTCAGGAAAGCCAACAACATCATTAATTCTTCTGATGTGCATTGATGTGTCATTGTGTTGATTGTTGTTGGACTGTTATAATGATGAAGGCATAGCTCTGATCACTTTAGCAGTAGCGGCAGTGATCAATACTGACATATCCTAAAGCAAATCCCAGCACCCCCTTCTTCGGTATTGTAGCAGAATCGTCGGGGTTGTAAAATAATTAATAAATGGCTACACAGCTTAAACAAATTAGTGCATCTACTTGACACCAGAGGGGCTGCAACACTGCTCTATAAAAATTTAACAAAAAAAACGCGCAATTCCAGAGCTGTAAATGAATTAAGCTTTCTATCTCTTTCCCACATCACCACCTGCTCTCACTACAATTATTCTTTCCCAAATAAGGCAACACATTAATTAGTTATCTGGTAGGCACTAATTACCTGATTGTGTTACTTCTCTTAAAAAAAAAACATTTTATGTAAAATACCACAAGGAGCATTATTGTGGGACATTTTAATCCTTTAACTGCACAACCTAAATCAGAGCGTTAAGCGTCGCGTAAGCAGCATGGTACGTTTTTACAATACATTCAAACTAAATATTTTGTGGTAAATTGTACTGTAAATACGTAGCCTGTTGCTTACGCGATGCTCAACGCTCTGATTTAGGTTGAGCTGTAACTCTTCGCTGTATAAAAGTTTTTGTCTTCAAAAACAACAAACTTCAAACTTGAACTTGAACTTGAACGCCAGAAATCTCTCAAAACCTAGAATATTTGAGGGTTAATTTCGTACTGATTCACAATTATTACTAAAATATCCCATAAAATGGGTTTTATGAGACTAGTTTGCATTAAAAATATGTCGTACACAAAATCAGCATACAAGAAAGAGGTAAAGGGGAACTGTTTGCCCCAAAGGGGGGGGGGGGGGGGGGTTGAGAGCAAAAAAAACTACAGAGCGAAGAGTTATAGGGTTAACATGTCTCACAAAAATTTTCCTTGTAGTGTTTTAGATTTAAAAAAAAACTAAAAGCATTTTATACCTTAAACATAAATACTACAAGCTTTCCTATGCCGCACAGTGGTTCCAATTGCAAAAAAGAGGTAATGAATCTGTGTCTTTGAAACTTGCGATCCGACTACAACTCAATATATGTAAAAGTCATAGAGAATGATCCAATCTTTAAGAATAATGAAACTTGGACCAGCCTGTTGAAACACACGATGAGCTACAGAGTGTCAAATTCGACTATCTGGGACATGAAAAACATTGTTGGCTTCATAACTTTAACAAATATTCCGCCGTATTATGGAAGGCGACGTCGACGTCACATCAACACATTGTCGTTGTCGACAACACTTGACTGCTATTGACAGTCTGTTACTATTTTCTGAAGCTTATGAAATTAGTCCAGCATGTTAATTGTTGTCCACTAAGAGCACACAAGTGAAAATTTGTTGCTGTCGTGTTGATGTGACGTCGACGTCGCTTTTCATAATAAGGGTCATTATTTGATTTTATAAAAAAAAAATTTTTAATTTCTTTGGCGGTAAACAATTTATATGACATGGAATGGAAACTATATCTTCTTGTTAATGCAGGAAAACTTATTTCAAAGTTCCGCTGATGTTTTTGTTTTTAATTAAACTGTATTTTTTTTTCTTATTAATATCTCAGCGAAAAATATTCGACATTTAGAAGCACTAAAAGCTATTAGAAGCAATGCATTGCATATTTAAGAACAAATGCTTCCAAAAATGCTACTACAAATTCACTGCAGTTTGCAAAAGACTATGATCGAACAGGCACGAACACAACATATGTATTTAAGATTTAACTTCTCTCACTGATGATAGTGCTTCTTGGAAGCAATAACGTAAGCGAGAACCTTAAAATATGTTTTACGATTCTATGCACGAACAGTACACACACATAAAGTATGCACGAACAGTACATTTTAAAACTAACATAAACTAATAATCATTTATGAAATTTACTTGACATGTTGTCACAATTTTATTTTAAATGAAATTTTTTTGCTTTGTGTTTGAAGTCTACTGACGATTTGGTGAAGCACCAATGAAATGTTGCATATAGACAATGCTTAAACACCAGCAAATAAATTTCATTTAAGGTAAAGTAAATAATTTTAAAACAATGTATTTGTAGGAGTAAGATTATCTTAACTTCGTGCTGCCGGTTTTCAACAGTGTCTTTTGTTGAGTGGTTGGTACGTTGGATTTCAAATCAGAAGGTTTTTAGTTCGATACTAGTTGAAGTTAAAATAACAAACAGTGAGTAAAAATATAAAATTAATAATTAAAGATAAAAAATATTAAGCCTTCAACATGACTTTAGCCCATTTGTGAACACGTCCATCCATCATCCTGGTCGATCTATATCGATTTTCAGCACTAATATAAGCATTTTGTGCATACAGAAACTATTGCTTCTAAGCGGCTCATGGCGAACAAAAATCATGCATTATAAAAGCGCAATTGCAAGTGATTCCGTTTTGTTGTCGCCCTTACAAAAATGCTTTCAGCAAGCAATAATTTTTGCTGGGTAGCTTAGCATGATTTAAGACCATCGTACAAAAATGTGCTCCCAGAAGAATGAAACCAATCAGATTTCCTTCTTCTTTTGTGCAGACAAACACTCAATCTGCCTGCTACTTTAGAAGTTATTTGTAAAAACATTTTAGCGTATCTAAACAATTTGAAATGCTAAAAAACAAGTTAAAAACACAATCCATTGCTTAAACAAATATTCAAACTTTCAAATTCTCTTATCGTCCATCACTTTTAAAACGTCATCATTCTTTCATTCACATCAACTACAATTTGTATTCATTTTGTATGAAAAATGTTTGAAACATTAATTTCTGGGCGTTTTGTGCTCTGTCTAAAAAAAAGGAATCAAAAGTTATGAAAGCAAACAAAAATGTGTAGCATCTTGTATATCGTCGTTAAAGGGATGTTTTTCGTTGCTTTTTAAATAAAGAGACAAAAGGACCCATACAACGATGAGTTAGTTAGATGTTTCAAATGTTCTACAAAAATTATATTTTACATAAAAGTGGCTGACAAGATTTCATATGCCGATTCACTATATCAGTGTGCAAAAGTGGGGAATTTTAACTTCCTCGAAAATTAATACCAGACGTATACTTTGAAAGTTTTCCGACATTAATACCATGTTTTTTTTTATTATACGGTATTGTTGGTTCTGCTTTTATTTGCACATCACATGACACGAGAATTGTTCTTATTGGTGATGGCAAAGTATTAGTTAGTGGGTACTTACCCAATACTCAAAAGTAGTTACTCGATATTTTCTGGATAGCATTTTTATTACTAAGCCGAATGGAAATTAAAGGGCCAAAATACAACTCTGTTTAAAAGTATAAAACTTTCTACGCGTTAAAAGTATTGAGTAGTTAAATGTAAAAAAATTGCCAGCACTCATTCCCTTCGAAATATGAATATCTGGGACCAAATGTTCTCAAAATTTTTTTGATATCCCACTTTGGAGGGTTCATATTCATAATTTAATAACTTTAGAGTGCGTCATCGTATTTTAAAAAATATTTCTAATTTCTAAGAGATTGAAATTTTTAAGATTAAACAAAAAAATTTTCACTTAGTCAGATTTTCAAAGGCTAATCTATTACGAGCTTAGATGACTTTGTATGTGATCCAAGGGCACTCATCGGTGTAACATAGACTAATATAACCCAAATCGGATATTCAATAGATTTGATTGATCCTTCATTTGTAATGTCCCTCCTATATTTATATCAAACTCGTCTGGTTCAAAAAAAGTAAAGCCGTTATTTTCCTTTACTAATAAAAAATTTATTAAATTTTCTTTAAAAATCATGTATCGAAATACCAGCATACTCCTACATACACTTGTAGTACAAGTTGTGTTACCCACTTGACCTATGGATTCGATATAAACGTATGCTCGCTAGAGCTAAGAAATTTCGAAACAAAATTTTTCGATATTTCTTCGCGAATCTACAAAAAAAATTAGAATGATCGCTAAACCGAACTTCTCTCGATAATTTCTCGAATGTGTGTCGATAGCCTGTTAACCTAGAGGTACCGTGTTCGAATCTGTCTGACTGCATTTAAATTAAAAAACACTTATGTACTTATGTGCAATAATTGAGCAGAAAAAATTTGCCACGATAGCCTAGTGGATGTGGGTTAGTCTGTTAGACTGGAAGTACCGTGTTCACACCTGATTAACTGCAGCGTAAGTTAAAGAATTAAAAAATAAATAAAATTAATAAATGAAAAAATACAGATAATAATCTAAAACAAAAAATAATGTGAGTCCGATCACAGGGGAGATGTGTAAACATCTAGTAATGAAACATTTCACCTTCTACCGAAACATTCTTCTCATCATTCACCCGTTTCAACTTCGGCGAACCGGGCTTCATCCGCTTCTTTTTCACCGTCGTACCTTCCTCAACATCCGACAAATCGCTGAAACCGATAAGCTTCGCATCAGACACCTCTGACTCACTTCCACCAGGCATATAGCCCTTCCGCTTCCCCGCAGACATAAATAATAGTATTATTTATCCACCAGCAAAAAATAATATACCTGTACAAAACAGATGGAGTTACCGCAGTTAGACAGCAAAATAACCAACAGTCAAAGACAAACGCAGTCAATAAACCGTCAGCCAGATATCGCACCAAGTTCAGCAACAAATTCGGTAAAACCGAAAAACCGGTTTTTTTCAAAAAACCCGGGTTCAAAAACCGAGACGAACCGAGTCTGAATCCCGAAAAACTGAACACAAAATCCCCTAAATCCCAGAAGTTCCTGGCAAAAATCAAAAACGGCAACGCCGAAATACTCACTCAATTCCAAAAAACACGGCAACACAGCACCAACCAACAAACTTACGACCGTACTGCAGAAGTTTGACCTTGAGTCTCCCTTTGCCAGTGTTAGTGTATTTCTATGCAGCTGTTAAGTTTCTCTGTACTTCTTGTTGTCCGTATGATTACACTAATACACTCATACACAGCTCACACCGCGTTATTACAATCTTACTCAACTAAGATTAATCTTACTCAAAATTTGTGATTGTATTGTGAAAAAGATTTTTACCCCCTAGCGTATAGATGTTTACACATCGAAAATTGTTTTGCTCCTGCCTTTTGCGATATAGAAATTTGTTCGATATTGGCTCACTTTTGATATTGCTAACGAACCTTCGAAATCGAATGTTTTTTGAAACAAAACTGAGCGACATGTAAACTTTTTTCGATTCATTTTTGAGTGTCATTCTCTATAGTTTTACACGATAAATGTTCGAGATACATTCGAAATCGATATCATTAATGAAAGTCTTGGTCAAGTGGGTATTAGCAAGCATCCCAGCAGCTAAAGTTACAGCTAGTAACGCTTTGGGACAGTCATATTACTAGTTGTAATGGTAGTAGTCAAAAAACGACAGTCATATTACTAGTTGTAACAAGAGTAGTAACGTTACTGGTCAAAAAAGAACAATCACATTGTTAGTAGTATCGACTGGCATATAACTCTATACAAATGAACTAGTTGGTCCCCTATGACAACCCAATGTTAAAATCGATAGTTCGATATATGAAAAAAGGATAGATAGGCAACTAGTCTGAAGCAAAAAGCAACTAGTATAGTTCCAACTACATACCAGTTACATTGTCTGCAGGGATAGTGTAGTTTTATATGATGTGTGTGTGTGTGTGTGTGATGCTTTTCTCTTGCTTGTGTTTTTATATGAGTCCGTGATTTTTTTATGAACAGAGTTTTTCTTTTTTTTTTAAGGAAAAATCTTTTATTTATAAGCGCATGATAATGATGACAATGATGTGGTTGATGATAATAAGGATTCTTGTTTATCGCATATACAATGACATACATTTGAAAACAAAGATCTGTGACAAGCAACATGGCCTGAAGACTGACTATTGATGATAGTTGTTATCAAGAAAGGAATAAAAAAATAAGAAACATTTCATAAGCTTGTAAGATTTTTGTAAACATCTTAAAGGATTTCAGCTTTTAAAATAGTGAAAAAAAGAATTCGACTAACAATAAGTTTTTAGGGGCAAATGAATGACTTTTTTACAAATAACTAAGGAAACATTGAGAAGACTTGTAAGCTTTGTAATTTTTGGTATCAATATGATCAACATTGTGCACAAGAGTAATACAAAGAAAATTGTTTCTTTTATTTCTAAATACAACAAATTACCCAAAAAAAAAATATTGAATTAGTAAAAAAATAAAACATGTGCATGATTTTAAATAACCTGCCAATAAAAAAAGCAACATTCTTTTTTTCAAACCAAAATTATTTTTCAAGAGAACATTTACAAATGAACATCATACACAGCCAGCGGTTGTCTCGATTTAAATGCTGGCGAGTAAATTTCTCATACTGATAATGGCTGTAAAATGTTTTATAAAGCGCTTATATTGCAGATGATTCTGATGGCAATGATGATGGTAATTTTGGTGATGTTGCGTGTTACAGATGGATGCAATGCATCAATGGCGTGACAATTACGAACATGCAACAATGTCGTAATTAATGTTACATTTGGGGAAGAAACGATAAGGTATATTTAACTGTTCAACTGCAATTCACAGTCTAAAACTTTGCACTTGTTTCAGCATATGGCAAAAGTATGGCAAGCTATTTTATGCGCCCTTTCTAAAATTATACATTTTCTTAAGTGAAAAGTGCCATGCACAGAAAAAACTAAATTTCATTTTCTGTAAAGGAATTCAATGAAATAGTAAACATTTTTTCTAGGAACGGACCTTCAAACAAACTTGTAAATATAGACAAAAAAATCTCAACAATTTCATTGAAAAAACGTGTTTTGTTTTTCAGTGAACAAATTGTTTAAATCTATTAAACAACTTGTCTGAAAATATTTACAAATTGTAAACAAAACTGTTTACTAAATCAAACAAAAAGATTAACTGGACTTTCGGAAAAATATCAAACAATATTTTTGTCTCAATTTATAAAACAACTAGTTTGAAAATACTAACAAATATTAGAAAAAATTTGGAACGATTTTCCGTCATTCAATAGAACACTGAAGATGGCACATAGCCGAAACCGGTCTGTTTACAAACCAAATTTGACGTGGGATGACGGAAAATCGTTCCAAATTCAAAAACACCCCGTCGGAAGAAAAACACAACACTCATTAGAAAAAATAGTTAACTTAATCAAATAAATATACCCCACGGTAAATGGAATTGACACAAAACAAGTCACGTGACCGATCCCCAGGTGATAGGGATCAGTCCGACTTCTAACACTTCCTATGAAGCGGACCAGCCACTTTTACATGAGGATGGCCTAGGATGGGGTTAATTGATACTTTGTATGCACCTTGTAACTTGTCTCTGAACTATCTTATGGAGTCCTAATCGGTGTAGAATTATATGGAAATATATAAATATTATTCCGAAATTCATCTGTAATTATCGATTAATTTATTTTTTTTATTGTTACAAATCCAAGTAGAAACTGTATTTTATTTTTAAGCGGTGGCTTTGATAGGATTCGAACCGACAACCTCCGGCATGACAGGCTAATACACTACCCACTCCACCACAGGGGAATTTATATTTCAATGTTATAAATACCAGTTAAGCTGGAGTTATTATCTGAATATAGTTACGGAACAGTTTTCTGAGTGGCATGGCAGTCTCATTGAAGGGCGACAATTAATATTATATAGATACTATGTGATAGGCCTTAGATCCAGGTGCATCGAATTTGTTCAGTGCCGTTTACTATAATACTAGCCGGAGTACCAACTAAATTGACTGAAAATGGTTAATATGTGACCATTTATACAATATCTCTTTTTTCACCATTCACTACTCCTTATTTTTGGTACCAGTGTCATTTTCTCAAGTCATAGGACGAGTACTTTTGGATCATTTGTCACCAAATTTTCCGCAGGGTATTTACTGGATTCTTTGCAATATATCAAACAAAATTTTTGTCTTGGTCATCATTATCATCATCATCATCATCTATTAAGCATTTATGAAATTTCACTTTGTTTAATGTGTTCAAGTCTGAATGTTTATCTAAAGACTCTAAAAAAATGAATGAGAATTAACGCAACGGCATTAACGAAGTGATTTACTCAAACATCTTCAGTAAAAAAACTTGACACAATCGCATTTTTTTGTTGTTGTTATTTGTGTGTATGTTGTCATTGGGATTGTTTTTTACGACAAAGTTTTTTTTGTTGTTTTTGGTGCTTGCATTCTAAATAAGAGTCAAACAAACAATTCATTGATTATGTAAAGAACATTTACTGAAAATGAAATTTATTTTTAGACAAACTTTTGTTTGAAAATTGTGTGTAGCATATTTGAAAAATTAAAGAAATTATTTTCAATCCCTTTTAGTTTACTTGTGAAAAATTCATGCTTATTTTTGCTAATAACAATTATTATAGTGCCTGTTTTTTATGCGGGCCTTAATGCTGACCGTTTTTATTTTTATTTATCTATACTGAATTGAAATTTTTGCTAATTTACTTGATTTACGTGATTTCGCGAACACTGTACATATTAGTTCAAATAAAAGTTAGTAAATCGCTTATTTTATTATTTTGTGATTTTCAAATATATTATCATTTGTAAATTCTCAAAGGGTTTCTGAAAGTCTGTACATAAGATAAAGTATTTGTAACTGGTCAAAGTTGTGGTCAGTAGATTTACTGACGATTTGGTATTTCATTAAATATTACTATCAAATAAATCAGTAAAATGCGCAGAACCAAAAAGGGTAATAAATAAACTCTTTGCTTCTACGAACTGTTCACATATTTTGACCTAATGTACTGGTACGTTAAATCAATGAACTTTTTTATAAGTTGTGTTAAATAATAGCAACAATGAATGCTTTCAATGAACCATTATACATTGAACTTTAATGTATATTTGCATTAAAACAACGTATGCGTGCACTGAATCAGCGTATTTTTGCAAGAAATTAATGAATCTAAGTGAATAAAGTCATTCATTAAAATTATGTAAAATAATTTTCTCTGTGTTTTGTAATGCAAAAAAAAAATTTTTTAAACATGTAAAATTTAAGTATTTATTGAAAATTTTGTAGCTTCATCAATTTGCTAAAAATTTGTCATTCGTTACTTGAGTATTTATTCCAAAAATTCAGGTGAGTTGTTGCATAAAAGCAAAAAAATTTCGGAAAGAAAAATAGTAATTCAATCGTAATAATTTGAGCATTAAATAATTCAATTATATTAAAACATTTGCTTAAAATTTGATTGTGAAAAAAAATTGTAACTCGTGACTTGTGTATTTGTATGGACTTTATTGTGATAGTTTCTATTATCTGATTTCGATGTTTTCATTTTTGTTTTGGGTTTTTAAAAAGATGAAAACTAAATTAAATAGAGCAGAGATCGAAAAACGTTATGGAGAAAAATTGAAACTAGACGAAAGGAGGTATGCAAAAGTTTTTGCCTTTCTAACATGGGAAAGAATAATGGGAAAAATGAGATGGTATTGTACCTATCAAGAACTTGATCCTTATTTTGATCTCAGTACTTTTTACGGTCGAAATTTGTGGAGAGGAACTTGGCCTTATTTTCACATTTATGTTTTTGTGCGGATATAATTTACACCAGCATAAAAGTACTTGCTGCTATTTAAAATAAATTCTTAAATTTTTCATATTAAAATGTTATGATTCAATGAATTATTTTGAGTTTATTTTTTTGACTAAATAAACAAGAACGTTTAAATATTTATCCACCTGCAAACTTAAAACTTCCCAAAGCTAAAATTTTTTTCAAATTGAGATTCAATTTTACCGCTTAAATAAGTAAATTGTGAATTGTCAAGTAAATGTTTGTAAATATTTTTATTCCTTGTTACTCTTGACACAAACAGAAAAGAAATTACAGAATGTAATATTCCCACAACTTTTTTTACATTTACATTTTGATTTTCTCTGAATGCAGTCTTGCTAAAGGCATCATGGATTCTAAAGTTACATTGACTTATTAAGTAGTCACGCAAAACAAACAACAGATTTATTTGTACAACTTTTATTCATTTATCTTTTCTTTGTTACAAGTTTTTATTTTGAAAATTTCTTTTGTTTATTTTTAATTTTATGGTTTTCTGTGAACAACCACAGCTGTCCAATTAATTCAGTATAGGTTTGTCGTCATCTTGCGTGGCTTCGATGGCTGCAAATATTTTTAAATTAAAGAAACAAGCAAATCGGCTTTCATAAAAAGTGCTGCCAATTTAAAGTTCTTAGTGTCAAAAATAAACAGCCGACATTAAAATATGATTGATTGTTTCTTTGCAAGTATTTCTTTCATATTCACCTTTTTAGCTTACGAGCATTTAATGTGTGAGAAAGATGATTAGAAAAAAACTTTTTTTCCAATAGCAAATACTTTTCGTCTATAAAAATCTACGCTTGAATTCTTAAAACAAACCAGGCTTTTTAATAATAAGTCCTTTGCACATTTAACTAATAAAACTGCATTTAAATGTTTCCATAAAAAGCCTAAAGGCTAAATAAATAGTTTTTGCTTTTGAAAAAACCCTTAAAACCAAGAAAATATTATGATTTCATAACTTTTCTTTCATAAGAAATGTTCTTGTTTTATGATGTAGAATTCACAAAAACAAATGTATGCTTTTTTACAATTTTTCTGTAGAATTTCTGTACTAGAAAGTAACCAACCATCCGAGCGTGTAACCAACCACAAATTATAACTTTGTGGAAAAACAAAATTTGAAAGCAGAAAAACAACACAACAAATTAAAATAAATAAAAAAAAAATTTGGCAAAGAACTAAATTTTAAAATGCAGATACACAGAGAGAAAAGTATTTTGTGATTTTGGTTTTTTTGAATTTGTATTAAATTATTCTGTTAAATGGCTAGAAAACTGTTATGGCCACCTAAAACATGAAATAGAAACACACAAATTAACTTTGAGAAAAAGATGTAATGTCTTTCGAAAACAGTGGCTCTACCATTTTGCTGGTGTTACTAGATTTACTTAACTCTTCCTGTAAACTAACTATCTTTAGAGAAACAATTTTCAATAATAAAACTTTTTGTGAAATATTTGAGCACTATATGTTGTAAAAGAATTAATCTTGCTTTTTCACGTCACCAGCCTTCCTCTATACACTATCCCCTTCCCAAAAGAATGTAGCACATTAAATAGTAGACAATAATTGCCTGAGTGTTACTTCTGTTTAATAAAAAAAAATTAATAAGATATTAACGCTTTCTTTCTTAATTTGTTAATAAATATTTTTTTTTACACTCCTACTTAAGTCACTAAAAATATTTGTTACTGTTTCCTTCCGCAAATAAAAATACTTTTTATTTCCTTTTTCCCTTCATACTGCAACAAATTCTTTAGCTTCCAACACCATCAGAACGATTAAAAATATTGTAATCCGCAAAACGTGTTAATGTTAACTTTTTAAATGTATTTTTTTTACTGTAATTTGGCCAACGCTTAAACCATTTTTATCGAGAATATTTTGAAATATCTCATAAAAATACTAAAAATAATATAAAGTGCCAGTATTAGATGGCCACATAAAATTTATTGTTTGCGTTCGTGTTTAAGTGATAAATAGATGTGAAAAATATTTTTTATATTATTTATTGCACATTATATATTTATATACAATACATAAGAAAAGTATGAATATTAAAAATGGAGTATAAGAGCAAAACTAACTAATACATTCAAATGGTAAATGCTTGAACTTCAGATGTATTTAAACGTTTTTACTTCCTGTTATGCAGAAGGTTTTTGAAGACAAAAGTTATTCAAAGTTAAATCACCAACCATCTCGTTAGACTGGCGTACCACAAAATTGGCTTAAACTTTGTGAATGTATTTTTTAGGGCCGCAAAGACGCAAACCTACCATGCACAGTTGCGCCGATTTCAAAAATAATGATAATAAATCCGTATCTTTGAAACTGCTGGTCCGACAATAAAATGATGTAAGAGAAAGTAAAATAGAGGAGGACCTAAGCTTTCATAAAATCAAGATCTTGATAAAGCTTAAATTACACTGTACAACAAAATCAAATTTTGTACCTAATGCAGAACGCTATAAAGGCAAGAGTATTCACTCTATTATAGCCGAAATGCACTTGACATTGTTTGTTAACGATATAGAATTGTTTAGAGCTAAAAGAAAAATTTAACAAAAATTACTTTTCTTAAATACCAAAATATACTTTCATCGTTTCATTAATGAACTAGTATAGCCAATGGACGACACAATCGCCGGTATATTAAGAGCTGACTAAATTTATGACTCGCTCTGTGTAGCAGCTTCAAATTTATTTCCAAAAACTTTTTTTTCAAAATTTTGCTTTCGAACATTCGTAAATTCTACCGGAGCGATTTGACTTCCGTAAATTTTACAACTTCCGTAAATTCAACCGTTCAGAAGTTATACATGCATACACATACATACCAACATATCGTCATATAAAACGAAAAACCATGTAACTACAATTTTTTCCATTTTACAGAAGAGAGAAAAAAAGTTATCGAATTGTACAAGTTGCAGAAGCCTAAAAATGTTGTAGTGACATGGGCTTCCATACAATATACAATAATCAATTAAAACAACGATTATGAAATTTTTGCCACTTACATAGTTTTACATTTCATATGACGATATACTACATGCATATAGCAACACGTACACAAATATTCAGAATACAATCCTGGGATTTTAAATCTTTGAAATTTATATAAGAATGATTCCACGTAAAACGGCCCTATGCAAGGAAAAAATAATTTTCTTATTTTGAATAAAAATCTCTCAATTGATAATTTTTAGAGCATGACAATTATAGAAAAAATAAATAAATAAATTATTTAATATTTTTTAAGCAATTTGAGGCACTTTTAAGTGATCATCCACGAAACATTTTGCTCTCCCTCTTTGTATGTTTAACATTTATTTCAGATTTTCTTTTCTTCCCTTTCTCATTATTAGTAAAAAAAACCCTTATCTCTGAAAAGAATATAATTTTATTGCTTTTTATTGAATTTTAAAAATACTCATCTTGAGTATTCTGCTGTCTATAATAGAACGGATAGCAAATAATTTAATGTGTTATTATTTTCTTATGATTTATTTTTATATTAATGAAATCAATAAAAAGTTTTATTTCTTCCAATTTTTGAAAATTTCGCATTAGGTCACACCCATCGGTCACACCCGTCACATTTTAAAAATGGGTTTTTATTCAGAAACCTGGTTTTTTGGCAAATAATAAATACGTAATACAGCTAAAAACACTTTGTATAGACAGCTATACCAAAATTATTGTGTACGTTATAGTAAAAATTTTACAGAATTCATAATTTTTTAAAACTAAGATTTGTAAGGTCACACCCGTCGCAGGTTCCTGACGACCATTCTAAGCAGGAATCGCGTTCTTTCAGTGTCTACCCGTTATTCAACGACTTTAAGCTTAATGGCCTTGCGAGTCGCAACCTTTTTTTAAATAAAAAATTTTATATTCTTTATTTATAACAAAAAATGTGTGTAAAGTGGTCACACCCGCCTAAATGGAATCCCTCATAAATCATGTATGAAAAAAGCATACGAGAATTATACCTAATTCCAACGCAAACAAATTATGAAATTATCGATAACACTATACAAAAATTTCGAACTTTTTTTAAAATTATGGGATTCTGTAAACTGAATCTGGTAGAGAAGATCATATCGGAATTTTATTTTAGAGCTGGTTAAAGTTTCTCCCTTTGGCCTGTTCGTGCAGCATATTATACGTACATGAAACTATGTATTTTTACATCTCAGCAACTTTGTAGAAAATATTAGGGCAAATATTTTTTGGTGAAGCATATTAACATTTGAACTTCTCCACATACCGGTAACTTTTGGCTCTTTTCCAACAAATCGTAAAAAAACACCCCTAAAAAGGGGGAGTGCGGTGATGAAATATTCTACAAAAATTTTGGTCATAAAGTTTTGTTATAGGTCTTTAAAGACAACCAAGCTCCAGACTTAACTTGTACGCCAGACATCATTGAAAACTTAAAATATGTTTAAGGGTTAACTTCATACTTATTCACACTTACTACTCAGCATCGGAAATCTTGTAAATCTTACGTTTAAAGTACAACATGTGTCTAGCACTTTTATGTAAAACACCACGAGAAACATTTTGTTTCAACATTTTAACCCTGTAACTCTTCGTTGTAAGGATCTTTTTGTATATTTCTTAAAAAAGGGTGCAAAACCTTACCTTTAGCGGCGATATAGGGGGCTGAAATCTTCTAAAAAAAATATTCGCCATAAAATTCTACTATAGATCTTTAAAGAGAGCGAGGCTGCAGACTTTACTCAGACGCTAGAAATTATTAAAAACTTAAAATTTGTTTAATGGTTAATTTTGTACTTATGCACACTTCATACTTGGCATAGAAAATCTTGTAAGCCTTACGTTTAAGGTATAAGATGTGTTTAGGTTTTTTATTTAAAAGACCAGGAGGAACATTTTTGTAGAAGATTTTGACCCGCTATATCGCCGGTGAAGGGGAGTATGTTGCCCATTTTTTAAGAAATGTACAAAAAGGCTCATACAACGGAGATTTACAGGGTTAAACTGCTCCACAAAAATGTTTCTCGTGGTATTTTACATAAAAGTACTAAACATATATTATACCTTAAATGTAAAAATTACAAGATTTCTCATGCCGAGTACTATTTGTGAATAAGTATGTAGTTAACCCTTAAACATAGTTGAAGTTTTCAACAATTTCTAGCGTACAATTTGTGTCTGGAGTTTGGTTGTCTTTAAAGACCATGGTCAACGCTTTTGTAGAACATTTTATCCCTGCACTCCCCCTTTTTAGGAGTGTTTTTTAAGATTTGTTATAAAAGAGCCTAAAATTAACTATTTGGTGGGGTAGTTAGAGGGTTGATATGTTATACAAAAATACTTGTTTTAATATTTGCTACAAAGCTGTTGAACCATCCCTATATCGCAGATGTAAAGAACATACAGTTTCATGTACCGATATGCTACACGATCAGGCCAAAAAGAAAGGTAAAGTTTTTATATTGTGGATTTTTTTAACATATAAAATTTGCAGGTTGTTTTGCTAGAAGAATGACCCTCGAAAGAAATGACATCGTTTGCACTATAATTTGCCTTGAGAGAAAGTAGAAAATTAAAAATTAAAAATAAAACTTTTTTAACGATTCCGCCGACAAACCACCATCACTGAGCCCAAAATAAGAGTGGACAACAAAAACACTTATTTCGTCTTCATATAAAGTGAGTGCGCAAGACAAGTTAAAAACTCGTGACTTTTATGGTACATAATTTTGCTGATAGCATGGTTGGAAAAGTTTTATGCATCACTGGAAATAACTTCAAAAAGCCTATCATATAGTTTACTTTTCTATATAGCCGTAGATCCAGCTTAAAATTTTTGGAGGGGAACTTTTAAATAAAACATACGATATTGTAAAATTTGTTATTTTTTTTAATCTCAATGGAAATAAAGTATATTTTATTAATTTTTTGGGATACATATCCCTTTTTCTCCTCCCCTGGCTGCGCGCCTGCTTTCATATGTATGTTATCTTGAGAGATAAATCAAAAATAAAAACTCAAAATACAAAGCAATCTACAATTTAAGAAGAGTAACAATAACACGGTCTTCATCTGCATACAAGAGGTGAGTCGAAACATTCAAAATCGAAACCTCCACTCCTAGAATAATAATCTAAAACACTGTCACCATAAAGTTTAATTTAAGTAATTTTTCTTCAAGCTTTTTGCAGTACGGTGTTATATAACTCCTACAGTTTTATTTTTGTCCTAAATTATTAGTTACAATCTCTGTATTACAACTTACTGCCATTATCCATTATAAATATTACTTAAGAGTTTCTTCTTTTGTTAATATAATTTTAGGTTTCGTTGACAGTTTAATGCTTTAAGAAAAGAAAATTAATGTAACCTTATTTAAATATTTGAACAAAGGAATTTTTCTATTTCCGCTTAATTTGCATAAGTCAAGACAAACAATACAAATGAACAAAACATAGCGAAAATTTCCATAAAGCTTCTTTTTTGCTTTTACTTTATCGCTGTGCAATCGTGTAACTTGACATTGTTTATGGCCAATGTTGTGTCCTACGACAAAAAGTCTAAGGTCATTAAAAGTCAACAGTAACTGTAAGAACGAAGAAAAAAATTAAGTATGAAAAATGGAAAATCACAGAAACAACAATAACAAGAAAAACCATGTATTTCTTGTGATATAAATTCTTTTGGCTTAAATTTGGGAAATAACAAAAATTAAATTTATGACATTAGAAAAATGACTGCGGGCCATACAGACATTCAATGTGCATTTTGGCGAAAGCCATGAGTGCCATACAAGTGCTGACTTTGTCTACAATTTTCTATACAATCTAAAGCACTAAAAACTGCAATTCCAACGAGAATTTGCTATTTATTAATTTATTAAAATTATTAAGTATTATTAAAAATATGTATATGTTAAAGATAGCGAGAAGTTTGATTACTCATGACTTACGTCTTATTTCTCAGGCAAATTGCTGGAAAGCATTTTCTTATACTTTATATAAAGGTTAGATTCAAAATAAATAAATACTTTTTGTCTGATCAGTTTCTAAAACTATTTCTCCAACAATATTTAATAAAAATTATTAAACACTTTACAAAAGGTAACATACATACTTACTTTGCAATAAATATATCATCTCATAAGAGGAAGAAAATATTGTTTTTATACTTTTCTCTCTTCAAAATGTGTCCGCTTTAAAATATAGTTATACGCAATGTATTATTCGCAAAAACAGAAAACTAATGCAAAACTAAATAACCGAAAATAAAAGTAAACATAACAGTTTCGTTTCTCATTCCTACAGAATAGAGGATATTCAAAAGACAAAAATTTTGTTTTTTTTATTTTAAAAGTATGTCTACACTTTGTTTGTCATTCGTGACTTTTCTTTTTAATATTAAATATAATTATCATATAAATCAATAAATTAATAACAACTCTATGAGCAATAATTGCAATACAAAAAAAAAAAGTTATTAAGAATATGTGAAATTAAATTTTCTAAGAGTTCGCCATTCGTTACTTAAATATTTATCCCAAATATTCAGGCGACTGCTGAATAAAAGCCAACATTTTTCGAAGAGAACAAATTGAATTTAGTCATATTAACTTGAATCGTAATTAATTTAACTATAAAGTTATTCCACCAATTTTTGCATTTTAAAGGGAATGAAAACTAAATTAACCAAAACGGAGATCCAAAAAAACATCAAAACTAGACGAAAAACGGTATGCAGAATATAAACAATAAATTAAGGAAAGTGCGACTTTAGCTCGCACACGAAGGGTTCCGTACGAATACACAGAAAGAAAAACGCCGTACTAAATTCAAGTATTTTCTACTTACTTTGAGTAAGACTAATTTAAGTACGAATAACATTAAAATGTACTTAAGTCAAGACGAAAACGGGATAATCACGTAAAAAATCTTGAATCAATAACAAAGTTCTTAAATTGTGTATAAAATTCTTATTTTAAGTACTACTGTTTACACCCTCGTAGTGTGTTGGTATTTGTTTGCTTGTTGATAGCTTCAGTCGCATGTTGTGTCTTGTTGTTGGTGCACGAACAAACAGAAGTTCGTGCACTGGCGGCTAATAGCCTACAAACGTCGTATTACATGCTGCTGGCTTATACTGGATTTTAGCCCTCGTTCTTTCTATACCGAGTTAGCTGAGTTGTCTAAGGCGTTGGCTTACAAAACATGATGAGTTAAGTTCAATACCAGGAATGAGCAAAAATAAATTTAAATTAAAACAAGTAAGTAAAAATATTAAATTTATATAAGTAGTAAAAATAAAAATTCTCAAGTCTGTTCCAGGGCTTGATGTAAGCATGCGCGGGATTGATTAAAGTACGCAGTTTAGGATTGATTCAAGTACGCGGCGGATTGATTCAAGTATACAGCGGGCTTGAATCTACATGCAAGACGACGTGTATCAGCTACTTATCGGCTATGCCCGAGTAATGAAAATAAACAACAACAAGAGCAGAACAGTGATTTGTGGCCATCATCAGGCAAACAAACACCAACACAGTACGAGTACAACTGTGTATAAAGTTTATAAACATACTCGTACTTGAAATAAGATTTTTTTTGCATGAATAAAGGCTAGTCAGGCTAAAATTAAGTATTTTGCACTTGAATATTCCGACTTGAAACAATCTTTCTGTACTTGATTTCAGAAAAATCGGGATTACCGTATTTTTGACACCGCGTGGTATTAATGCAAGTACGGCTGGGCTGATTTTTCTTTTGAGTGTACACATATGTATATCCCTTTTTCATTTTTGCCCTTCTTTCGTTTTGATAACTTTTTCGTTTGGCTTTTTCGTTTAGTTCTAATTTTTTTGTGTTTTTTGCGATTTTTCGTTTTTTGGAATTTTTTTTTTTGTTTTTTTGCCGATTTTTTTTAGTTTTGGTTATGGCTTTTTTTTTGGCATTTTTTTCGCTTTTTGACGATATATTTAGTTTTAACGACTTATTTCAGTTTTGGCGCTTTTTGT
Source organism: Panzeria rudis (assembly GCA_956483635.1). Lineage (NCBI taxonomy): Eukaryota > Metazoa > Arthropoda > Insecta > Diptera > Tachinidae > Panzeria > Panzeria rudis. Next base: position 5,865,567 of record OY101448.1, on the reverse strand, counting down.
CAGCTTTGGCGCTTTTTTCGGTTTTTGGTGATTTTTTTTAGTTTTAGCAATTTTTTTTAGTTTTGACACTTTTTTTCGTTTTAGCGATTTTTTCGGTTTTTGCCGATTTTTTTAGTTTTGGGGCTTTTTTTTTTTTTGTTTTGGCGTTTTTTTTCGTTTTGGTGATTTTTTTCATTTCTGGCAATTTTTTTCTTTTTTTAGATATTTTTAGTTTTGGCGATTTTTTTTATGTTTTAATGCTTTTTTTCCTTTTGACGACTTTTTGCGGTTTTTGGCGTTTGATTAGTTTTTTTTTTACGATTTTTCTTTAATTTGGTGCTTTTTTTCCTTTAAGCGATTTTTTCATTCTGGAGATTTTTCGTTTTGAAATTTTTTTTTAATTTTGGAATTTTTTACTTTTAGCGTTTTTGAAAGTTTCAAGAGTTTATATCTTACGGTTTGCAAGATACAGCATATTGTCTAAATTACATAGCTGATAGAACATTAAATGATAGACTACCCTTTAATTTTTAGTGTTTTAAAAATCAGTGTTAATTGGTGTAGTCTAGTCTACAGACTACATCAATTAGCACTAACTTTGAAAATTTAAAGTGTCTATATATAAGTGTCTGTATATTACATTAGTATTTCAACATGTTTCGTTGCTCGCTTTAGAACACCTTTTAATTTTTAAATTTTAAATATAATTGTTGTTGTAGCGGCAAATGTTTTACATATTCTGTCAAAATTGCAGGTCCGTAGATCTCATGGTTCTCGAGAAACAGCCTGTGACAGACAGACGGACGGACAGCGTAGCGAAAACAATAGTGTTCCTTAACACTATTGGTGTACGGAACCCTAAAGAGCAAGGGAAAGTTAGTGCAAATTATTCTGAAAACAACTGTTTTTTTTATTAATTCTTTGGATTTTATTCAAAGGAGTTCGAAGCAATTAAAACGAGGTGAAATCATTTCATCCTAAAGTGAGGTAACGAATGACAAAAACGCTATATCTATTTTTTAGGAGACTGTTATATATCCAAAGTCTACAGGCGATTGCTTATTCACTATATATCTTGAAATTTTCAAATAATAAAGTTCATATTTTAATCTTGTTCACCTTATGTAAGATGTTAATTAAATTTTACCAATAAAAAATAAAATTTTACTGTAGGAAAAAGGAGCGAATTTATTTATGTTGCAGTCACTCTGACATCTAGTTTAAATCGCTTTGCCAAATTTCTTTCCCCTGCTTTTGTTATTTTCACCTTTTTCAAAATTCAATTCACGTTCGCCACATTATTGTTCTTACTATTGTAGAATTTTCCAGCTAAATTCTATTGAATAGAATTTATTCTGTGCTGTCATGTCGTTATACTCTTATTTACTCAATTTTCTTATTTGGATTGTCAGCAAAGAAGTGAAAATAAATGTGAAGTGTTCTTTGTTGCTGGTCTTGTTATTCTTTCTCCATTAATGTCATGCATTTGTGTTACATTTTGTATACTCGTTTTCTTGATGTTACGTGTAAATTCTCAAAAGAATGTCACCAAAATGCAGCAATAAACAACTCAATGGAATAAAAAGCTAAATGAGAAATGTACACAAATTGAAACACGTTCTTTTTGTGGAAAACTTGGAAAATTTTGCAAAATTGAATAGATTCGAAAATATTTATTTATTGAGATTTGTCTCTGACAATTTGGCACTTTAATTTATTGGCAATTTTGAAAGAAATAAATTGATTTGGGAGTACAAATAAATCTTTGCAAATTTTTTTTATTAAAAATTGGGCATTTATTTGGAAATAATCGTGTATTATGTATGCAGCAGACACAAGGACTATTCTAGTAACTACTAAACCCATTTGGAACGATTTTCCGTCATCCCACGTCAAATTTGGTTTGTAAACAGACCGGTTTCGGCTATGTGCCATCTTCAGTGTTCTATTGAATACTATTGAACACTGAAGATGGCACATAGCCGAAACCGGTCTGTTTACAAACCAAATTTGACGTGGGATGACGGAAAATCGTTCCAAATTCAAAAAAACCCCGTCGGAAGAAAAACACAACACTTACTAAACCCATCTTTAACTACTACTAAACCCATCTTCAAGATACCACATCGAAAGAATTATTCACCTCTATCTACTAATAATTGGTATAAGCATATTTCCACAAGATTGTACTTCCAAAAGAGCACAGAACTGTAAGATCTGTTGTCATTGCCACTGAAAATAATGTTTTTCCAATTAAAAGTTCTCCGCCTGCAAAAGAAGCAGAACCGAAAAGGAATGTTTGAATTTTGAAATTAATGCAATACTTTAGTAAATAATGTCAAGAACAAAAATTTCCCAATTCATTACAATACAAATTGTTACAAAATGCTTTCTAAAACAATAAGATTTTATGTTCTTATTATATTTTTGCAAAAAAAAGTTTACTTTCATGTTTTCAAGTGCACAACTGCTTGTATCATTTGTTTGCAAAAGCAACTGTTGTTAGTTTTGTAATTATATAAACTGTCACCAACAAATTACTAAGAAACACAAATAAAATCGCTGGAAGATCTCAAGCGGTGGCAGCTTCTCCAAATAGAAAAACAAACAACATGAAAATGATATCAAAATGCTGTCATGAAAAGAAGACAAATAAATAAAAATATTAAAAGAAAACTGAATTTTCGGTGAAGAAGACAGCAAGTATAATTATAAAATGTTTCTTGTTTTATTTTTTTTATATTTAAATGAAAATTGTCTTAAGAAAATGAACGAATTTTTGTTTCGAAATGAAATTTAAAATTTTAGATTTTCCTTTTAGACTTTACTGTTTAAAAGAAAAAAGCAACAACTGTTTCTTTTGTGGGCAATGAAGAGCTTTTCACAAAGGCCGTTCAAATTCATGCTCTCTTGCAATTTGATTTGACTACAGGATAAAAATCGCATGTGATATGGCGTAATGAACAATTGGTACATGAATGCTGCGCTTCCTTATTAACAGTGTCGACTTACATACATATATAAAGTGGCCCATCCATTGTACAATATTATTGCAGATATTATTGTACTTTGACCAACACTATGCAATAATTTCAAATAACGTATTGCCCAATTTTATTGGCAGTGAAAAACTAAACATAACACTGAAAAATGTTGCCACCACATTCCACAATTTTCTTGACTATACAATAAAAATCAAAAGTGTTTTCATTTTTCCCAATATATTGGCGATATTATTGTATAATATGAAAAATTGCACAATTATATTGCAAGTGGGTGGGCAGCTTAACAGCAACTAGCGTATAATTAACGAAAAATATTAATATTAATCATACACATAATAAATCAGCAATCTCTAAATCGGCCCACAGTGGTTTCAATTGGATAAAAAGGGAAATAAATCTGTATCATTGAAACTTGCTACCCTATTACAAAATGATGTTTGTAATAAGAATCATAGCGGAGGACCTAAGCTTTTAGAGTGTTTAGCTGTTACACCGATGTTTACTACACCGCTGTTTACTACTCGCTGTTTACTACCCGCTGTTTACTACTCGGTCATGAAAAACCTTGTTGGCCTCATAACCTTTACAAATATTATCCAAATTGAATGAATTCGAACTTGGTGTAAAGTTTGTAAGTAGATAAAGAAAATACAGTTTATTTTATAAAGATATTTGGTTTAAAATTTTAAAGTTTTGGCTTTTGGCATCGTCTTTCTTCTCTATTTCGTCAATATCTCCGGCAATAGCATATCCAAAATTTTCCAAATAAAAATATTTTATGATTTTTAATACAATCCTTAAGTACATGCGGATGATTTAGTTTTTTTTTTTTTGTTTTTTGTTATCTCACTTCATGTAGTCGTTAAAAGGATCAAATTCAGGGGCTACTCTTCTGTAATACAAATCGAAAGAAAATTTTTTCGAAAATTGCTTAACGGACTATCTCTGCGACAGTGTATCCTCATTGTTATCACCATACCAGCAGCATGGTTCCAGGAAAGGTTGTTCTGCTGTGACTAATATTTTACAATTAACAATCCTAACAAATCGCGCTTTTAATGATGGTCAACTTACAGATATTATTTATACTGACTTTAGCAAAGCCTTTGATAAAGTTAACCATAATCTACTTCTAACTAAGCTGCATTTATTGGGGTTTACTCGCATCGCTTTATGCTGATTACGATCGTATTTAATTTGCAGGACGCAGTGTGTTCTATTTAATAATACCACCTCTAGTGTCCCCCAAGGAAATCACCTAGGCCCTTTGCTGTTTTCGCTTTTCATCAATGATTTGCCGCTTGTAATGAAGCTTTGCAATGTTTTAATGTACGCTGATGATGTAAATATTTTTCAGCTATAAATTATCTTGAGATGGAACGGATTTGCAACAGGAATTAAATAATTTTTACGCATGGTGCAAATATAATCAAATGGAGTTAAACTTCAAAAAATGCAAGCACATGCGATTTTCTACAAATTACAGTTCAATGGTACACTTATTCCCTGGTTGGCCATCAACTAGAATTAGTTAAAGAAATTCTGGATCTTGGTATTCTTCTTGATCCTAAGCTAGATTACCACAAAAATATTATTTTATTGCTTATATTAAACGATGGTCGAAAGAGTTTACAGATCCCAATATAACGAAACAGCTATACACATCCCAGGTTAGACCAATTTTGGAGTGTGGCTCTATTGTCTGGCATCCTGACATTAATTTACATATAGACCGAATCGAATCTGTTCAGAAGCAGTTCCTCTTATTCTATCTGAGAAGCTTTTTCAATCGTTATGCTGGGAATCTTCCTTCGTATACAACGAGGTTATCAATAATAAAACTACCTACTTTAAAAAGCCGAACAACTGTGCTAAATGTGGCATTTCTGATCAATTTTATTTTGGGTGATGTCCTCTCCGACTTCCTTCTTCGTAACATAAATTTTAATATTCCACGACGTTCCAGACGCCACTTAATACCGCTTCATCATCCTGTTGTTCTCAAACTTGAATTTTCGTTTAAAGAATGTTTTTAATTTATTTACTATATGTAGTAGCTGTCTGTAAGGATTTATATCCCTAGACTTAATTAATAAAATAAAAAATAATATATTTGTAGAGAAATTTGAAAAACTCAATAGACGTTTTCCCTTTCTTAAGCGACTAATGTAGAATTTCGTAGAAAAATTCACCATTCTTTAATCTATTAAAATTTTCAACTGCAGTCATTTTGGAGTTATATTCTTTTGAAATAGAGAAAATAAAAAAAATTTTAAAACTTAAAAAAAATTTTTGTTCTGAAAAATTATTGAGAAAAACGTCGAATGTGTGATAAACAACAAAAACTAATCATGCTTAATAGCCCAATTCATTATGTCGGTTTGACACGTTTTCCGACTACTTTCTGACTGATTTCTTTGTTTTGTATTCGCTAAATAGCTTAGAATGTATTTGGGTCGTTGTCTTGGAAAATGAAAAATTATTGCGTCCAATAAAATAATTGTTAGAATTGCCAGATTAGAAAAATAATAAGTTGAACAAAAAATACAGGCCAAATAATATTTTTAACTATTATGTTTTTTGACTTGGCAGTACCTTATTTCCCATTTCTTGTAGGCAAGACAAGAACCCCGAAACTGAAACGAAAAAATAATAACGATTTACTGAATTACATTAGTGAGTGCTTTTCGTCTATAGACGTAACGTTTTATCGAGATACTGAATTGGGCTTTAAATGTTTGTGAAATTTATTACAAAATATAAAAAGTTGCCTTTTTAAAATTATGACAATATAAATAATATTCATTTGCTCATAAATATTCTACGCTTGTTTATATGTAAAAATAATACAAATAAATATTGAAATTATATATTTGAAAATACTTCCTCGCAAGCGGTGTTGGGTATAATAAGCAAGATAAACGATAAACCAATCGAAATTCTCCTGTTAGGAAAATTTTCGCTTTAGAAGTAAAATAAGAGAACAAATATGTTTATAATTTTTCTTAAAAATTCTATATCAAAGTGTGTTTGTTAGTCTTTGTTTGCTCTACTTTCAGTGGCATCACATTAAAAGCATTAAAGTGAGTTAGTTTGTTTGTAGTAGACTATCATATCTGCAATGAAATACATAAAACTCCGATAAAGTTAATAAAAAGAAACCTCTTAATGGCAAACACTTTAACATCTTCGCATACAAAAGCACACACATGGAGGCTTGATCTATATGAAGTATCAGATATTTTTGGAATATATAACTTTAAAGTATGCTTCAGAAGTAATAAATTACTCGAAGATATAATAAACGATATGACAGCTAGAAAAGGGTTGGAATTGCAAAGAAAAGTTAGTTGGCAAAAGATAAGCAAAAGATAAGTATGTTTAAATTCTAATTTTAGCTTAGGCTAATAAATGTAGATAAACAAAATTATATTAATATTTCTGTGAATTAAATGCATATTTCTATTATACTTTAAGTCAGACTCATGTTTGTTTACTTATTAGAGAATTTAAATATAAAACTATGAACTGAATGTGATATATAAAATAATAACTCTCCGCCAAAGTGGTAACCCCCGTAGTATAGTGAATAGTGTTCTAGACTATTAACTGGCGGTCGCAGGTTTGATATCTGCCAAGATCCTGGGTGTTTCTGCAGAAAAGCCTAAAAAGGCTTAAGCAGTATGTGTGTTTGTTTTTTAGGCTAAGTTTTGCAACATTTTTACCCAGAAAGAATTGGACGTGTGGCAAGGTGCCAATAATGAACGTTTTGTCTCTATACTTCTAGTACAAATGATTGAAAGAAAAAAGTTACTTCATATCAATCTTGATTACTTGTAAACATACATGGGTCACTCATGTCATATCGACCGCTTAGCGTCAAGTTATTGTAAGCAACATTATATTCTTAAGACAAATATTTGCGTCATTAGTATAAGTATAAAATATTTAAAATGATATCGAAATAAATTTTCATACGCGGCTATTCACTACAAAAAAGATTAAAGAAGCTAATTATTGCGTTAAGTAAAAATTTACTACTGAAGGAAAACTGTCTATAAAGCGACCCATTCAGTATACAATATTATTGCATATGTTATTGTACATTTTATTGTCGGTTTGACCTATACTATGCAATAAATGGCACAAAATATTGCCCAATTTTCCTGACAGTTAAAAAGTAAACATAACACTGAACAATATTGCCACCACATTACAGAATTTTCTTGATTGTACAATAAAAATCAAAAGTCTTTTGATTTTTGCCAATATATTGTGCCACCTTCAAATATGACATACACATTGGCGATATTATTGTACAATACGAAAAATTGCACAATTATATTGCAAGTGTGTGGGCGGCCCATCCATTATACCATATTATTGCATATGTTATTGTACATATTATTGTCGTTCTGACCTATACTAAGCAATAAATGTCAAAATATTTTCAAAGAAAATATTGCCCAATTCTCCTGACAATGAAAAAGTAACTATAACACTGAACAATGTTGCCACCATATTACACAATTTTCCTTATTGTACAATAAAAATCAAAGACATTTTGATTTTTGCCAATATATTGTGCCATCTTCGAATATGACATACACATTGGCGATATTATTGTACAATACGAAAAATTGCACAATTATATTGCAAGTGGATGGGCCGCTTAAGACATAATGACGTATGAGTAATTTATATTATCTACATACAAATAAATATTCCACATACGCAACACGTGGTACTCAAAGCAAAAATAACTGTTCTGTGCCAAAACACATAATCAGACATGTTTTGAAAATCATATGGTTTGATATCACATGTGATTTTAAAATCAATAATGATCATGCAGATATTTTTTCACGATTTTTTTTCTATTGTACAGAGCATTAAATATCATTTCTGAAAGAAAATTATCGTTTATAGTTTTAAAAACGTCTGCAGGACTATTACTGATTTTAAAATCACATGTGATTTCAAACCATGTAATTTTCAGAACATGCCTGAATATGTTGTTTTACAACACAACACCACATTAATGCACATCAGAAAAATGTATGATGTTGATGATGACTTGCCTGGCACAGGAATCAAACGCGGCATCAGTGCTATGTAGTCAACGCGCTAACTACTTCAACCAACAGCAGCCTCAATATTTTATTTTCCCGTTTACAGTAGAACCTTTTTGAGATTTAATATATGTACCTGCATATACAGATATTTTAGCTCTCACCCGAACTTGAGATACGTAAAACACAACCAGAGAATTCTGAAAGAATTTCACTTCATAAATTCAATAAAACGATTTCCTTAAGTTTTTTTTATACAATTCCAATGAAATTTATTATTTGAGATATTCTCCTAATTTTATTTGAAATCAAGATTTTTTTTGTTGAGGGTGAAGCACTGTCTATACGCATTTTATTGGTGCTTTGCCAAATCATCAGTAGACTTCAACCATACTTTTGAAAATGTTCAAACTCCTTATCTTATGCATAGACTTTCAAAAACCCTTTAAGAATTTACAGGTTGCCTAGAAATGAGATGGTATTGTATCTATCAAGAACTTGTTCATTATTTTGATCTCAGTACTTTTTACGGGCGAAATTTTTGGATAGGCACTTGGCCTTATTTTCACATACATACAAATATGTAAATCTTTATTCATATGAAATGTTTCAAAATATATATGAAATTTCGCTAATATTGTGAAAGAATTTCATTGGAATTGCTTCTTTAGCTTTCATAGTTTCGTTAGAAAATTTCATTGCATTTTTGACAACAGCATTTTGTCATTCTCTGGAAACCTCTTTAAGTTTTGACAAAATGCTTTAAATGATACTTAAAAAGTTTGAAATATATATTCTTAAAAATGAAAAAGAAACTTTTAAAATTTTGAAGGTTACAATTTCAATGAAATTTATTTGATAGTTTTAATTAAAAATTTCATTGAATTTATGAAGGCCAATGAAATCAAAGACATATATCAACAGTTGCTAACCAAAAGTGAACAACAAAAATAATTTTATAAGATTTTTATTGTTGCTGTCTCTTATTATTATTATTACACACTCATAGAGCATATTATTTTAAATTAAAGTAGCTAACAAACAGTTTAAGCTAATAAAAAAATCATTTCAATTAAAAAAAAGTAAATAATTTAATTAATACAATGAAATGCTCTCATTCCAATAATGAAACAATTTCATTAAAATTATGAAATTATTTCGTTAAAATAAAGAAATATGTATTTACATTAGTTTAGCGAAATTATTATATTGGATTAATGAAATTAGTTTATATATTTGCTGAATTTTTCATATCACAATTTTAAATAAACTTTTTTCATTAATCTAACGAAATATGATGTTGGCTAATATCGAAATTCACATAATGAGAAAAACTCTTTTAGTGAATCAACTGTAGAACCAAATTTTTCACCTATTCTTCACTGATGTTACAATTAACAATGTGAGAGTTAAGAATACTTTTTGTTAATTGAGTTTACATGTATTTGATACAATAAATAATAAATGAACAACAAAAATTTACATTGTGGGAATTAATTGTGAAAACATCCTTGTATCCCTTAATAGGTATTGTGTTTAATCGCAAACCATAAAATCTGCTAATCATTACAACAAAAATTTCATTTAGCCAACAGCGACTTAGCCAACACGTGCTTATTGAGTTTATATAGTTACAAAATTTGGTTTATTTTCTATCCTTATTGGCTTCATCCTTTTTCCTGCTTAAAGCACAAAACTATCAATATAAACTTTACAATAAAAACTTCACAATGAAAGAAAATTGTAAACAAAATTTTCTTTTATTCCAAATTCTAAACAAACTGTAAAATATTTTGGACAATAGCTAAAATAAACTCAAGGAACTCAAAAGAGGAAACTTAAGTTGTTGATGAAGACTAAATATTAGCAGGAAGAGAAACACAATACGTTATTAAAATAATAATTATTATGGTGTAGTTTATACTTTAGTTTTGTAAAAACTTTCTAATCTGTAGCAGTAATAATAATCGACAATAGTAAAAACTACTTTCCGCTTAACGGTATTACCATGAGAAAATCTTTTTATGCTTACCCCTCTGGGTTATAAACAAACAAGTTGTCCAATATAACCCATACAAGTTGCAATTAGATTTTTAAGAGGAAGTATTGCTTTTTTATCTTACAAACCTGCTTCATATTTGACTGGGATATTATGCTCCTTATTACCGAAGAAGGTTAATAGACGACAATCTTGTAGACCACATTGTTCACTCACCCTCTCGCCTACAGGGCTTAAAGCAAGAAATTTTTTTAAGATTTCATAGCTCGTTTTGCCATTGACAATAATAATTTCTTTTAGAATAATGTCAAAAAATTATGCCACAAGTGGCACATTGAAAAATGGTTTTAAAAAAATATATATATACATTATCTTGAACAATTTGACCTATATCAGTTCTTATGTGTGTGGATATGCTTAACAGTGAACAATATAACTGTCATGTAAATGTTTTGCTAACATTAATATTTGGTAAATTTTTCGCAAAGACACAGCAACAAAATTGAACTTTTTTGCTGAAGTCATACATACATGTTAGTGTGTGGTTGTCCCTAATTTGTTGTTGCTATTGTTGTTGAGGTTTAAATTTTGCTGACTTTTCTCTTTAAACGGATACTTTTTGCTGTTGACTACAATGTTCACACATATTTCAGTTTTTAGGAAACACTTTTTCGAATGTGCTTCGTTTTAATATTTTTTTTCTAAATGCCTTGAGTTTATTTTGTTGTTGATATTTGTAACATTTAAAATAACAAATGTTGTTAAAATTTTTACCAACATCATTTATCTTTTACATGAGTTTTGTTTTACATTTGCACTCTTACGCGTGTATGGAAATTTTTTAATTTGAATGAAAGTGTGTTTGTGTTGCTTAGCAAAAATTTTGCTAATGTCAACAATTTATCTCTTTTTTATTCAGCAAATTTTGTTTAAGAAATACCACCACCAATGGATTAGAAAATGCTAAGGAAATGTATTTCCATTTAAACTGTTTTATACGTAAGAATAATTCAAATTCAAGGAATTCGTTAATTTAATTTTTCTAATTAAATAAAATTATCATGTTTTGAATAAAGAATTTATTTAGAAGCATGTAATGATTCGTAATTTAAAAGAACGTTTATTATTCATTATCTATTGTTTAGCCTGGCAATAGATTAAAGACTCCCTCATAAAAGTAATTATGTTGTGCTATCCCAGTTGGCCAAATCATGCAGGATGTATCGAATCTGAAAATCTTAATGGCAAAGTCTTGCTTGTTGTCAACTAATAAACACTTATAATGATAAGATGAGCGATAATGTTTTAGAATTTGTCTTTAATCAACATTGTTGAAGACAAGATCATCAACAATGTCTTATATTTTGTCTTCAATCTCACTCTGTTGAGAACAAGATTGCCATCAATATCTTAGCTTAGTCTTTCATCAAACTCTGTTGAGGACTAGATGAGCGACAATGTCTTACGCTTTGTCTTCAATTTCGTTTCTTGACGAAAAGATGAGCGACAATGGCATACATTCTATTATCAATCAAAGTCTGTTGAGGAAGGACCACAGCTTAATTATTCGAGGTTTTTCTCAAAAAAAAATTTTAAGACTAAAATTTTTTATTTTAAAATAAAGATTTATTTGTTGAGGGTTAAGCAATGTCTATATGCATTTCATTGGTGCTTTACCTAATCATCAGTAGACTTCAATCATACTTTTTTTTATTTTTTATTTTCAATATTTCAAAAAAATAGAAATAAGCGATTGTTTTTTCAAACTTCTCGGCAAGTTATATTAGACATATGTATTTAATATAATTGATCTGGCTTTTAATTGTTACCCGCCCGCTTAAAAATGTGAGCAGGAGAGCAGATTTTTTAAAAATAATAAAATTATCAGAAGCATTTTATTTACCTGCATGAAAACTATACTAAACTTCATTTTTTATCTTTTATTTCTTTACCCCCGGTTTTTGACTTGATAATTAAGTTGTAATTATTTTTAAGTTATAATTAAATACGAAATTGTCTTTTTGACTGCATATTTAAATAATAATTAATTGCCCAACCTTGTGTAATTAAATAATAATTAAGTTTTATAAATTACCATATGATTTAGACTGCTTCTTGTTCTTGTGGAAACAAAAAATTGTGGCCGCTAACAATTCAACTTTTGTTGTCGAGAAATTTGGGCTTTCTTTGTCTATATTTGTCTTTTTGTGATTTTGTAAGCTGTTTTTATTATTTTAAAACATTGCAGAAACTCTTCAATATTCTTATTTCCTGAATGAAGAAAAATTTATTTTTTGGAATTTTTCTTTGTTTATGTTGAACAGCTGCTTTTTTGGGAAATTTAATGGAAATTTGTGGTATTTTATGGTGCTACCATATTTTTGTCACAATTAAATAAGAACAACTAAATACAACTGAAAAACAAAAGTTGTATTTAATTACAATTTAAATTTATATGAAAATTAACTAAATAAACATTTAATTACTGAGTCAAAAACTGGCGGTTAGTTTATAATAAAAAACAAAGCAACTCTTTTATGTTTAAAAATGCATGAAGAAAATGCGCGTATCCAATATATTTAGGGCAAAAGTATAATACGTATGATTAATATTATGATACCATCATATTATTCATACGTACACCAAGTTTAAATTCATTAAAATCGGATGATATTTGTAAAAGTTATAAGGCCGACAAGATTTTTAACGCCCGACTTGACACCCTGTAGCTCAACTTGTATTTCAACAGGGTGGTCCACATTTCAACGGTATCAAAGCTTAGGTCCTCCTCTATGATTTTTGTATACATACATTATATACATTATATAAAAAAACAGATTTATTAAACTTTTTATTGTTCCGTATACCAAAAGTGTAAAGGAACCCTATTGTTTTCCTCACACTGTCCTTCCGCCGGTCTCTCTGTAGTCTCTCCGTAGTCTGCAGAATAGATTACACCAATTAACACTGTTATTTGAAAAAATAAAAACTAATGGGTGTTCTATCAGTTAATGTAATTTTGACTATTTAATTTAGATAATTTGCAGTATCTTCGAAACAGTAAGAGGCAAACTCTTGAAATTTAAAAAAACGCTAAAACAAAAAAATCCAAAATTAAAAAATGTTGCAAAAAAAAATCGCCTAAATGAAAAAAGTGCTAAAAGAAAAACACCAAAACTAAAAAAAAATCGCTAAAACGCAAAAACTCACCAAAAGATCGACAAAAAAACTAAAAAACCCCAAAAACCGAAAAAGTCGTCAAAACGAAAAAAGCACTAAAACCTAATAAAAGCACTAAAACTAAGAATAACGACAAAAAATCGCCAAAAATGAAAAAAATCACCAACAACAAAAAAACCCCCAAAAATCTAAAAAATCGCCAAAACGGAAAAAGAGACAAAACCAAAAAATCGCTTAAACTAAAAAATCACCAAAAAAGCACCAAAACTGAAAAAAGCGCCAAAACTGAAAAAAGCGCCAGAAGTAAAATAAATCGCTAAAACTAAAAATATCGTCAAAAAGCGAGAAAAAAACGTTAAAACAAAAAAGCCAAAACCAATAAATCAACAAAAAATCGGCAAAAAAACAAAAAAAAAATTTAAAAAAAAACTAAAAAGCGCCAAAACCAAAAACCGTCAAAACAACGAAAAAAACTTAAAAAATAAAAAACTAAAATGAAAAGAAAAAATTGCTAAAATGAAAAAATGGGTCAAAACGAAACGTGTGTATTCGTACGGAACTATTCGTGTGCGAGTCAAAGTCGCACTTTACTGAACTTATTTCCAATTGGCGTTTCATCGTTTTTGTGCATAAAATTACCCATACGCAAGCACAGTGTACATTGAAAATATCATTAATGTTGCTTAAAAGATTAAACATCTTTTCTTAAAATTATATTAAAAAATCTTGCTTAATTTAATTTGAAATTATTTTATATTAAGCGCCATAATTAATATTTGTCACATCAATCCCTTAAAATTCTGCTAAATTTTTTAAATCACCACGGCTATATATTACTGTAGTCTACTCAAAATTAATTTACTTCTTATGCAAATTAATGTTAACATTCTAAACTTCGTTACCAGTACAAACAAGCATTTCCTAAGCTAATAAATCCTCTGTTGTTATTCAAATTAAACATTTGCATAAATTTTTGAGTATTTTTGAGTTAAAGTTTATTTGAAATATATGTTAAATATATAATGTTACAACATGGTTATATTATGGTTTATTACAACTACAAAAAAAAAACGAACTAATTTTAAATTTTCTACTTAAATTATAAATTTACATACAAAAGTTATTTATTGTTTGAGCGTTAGAAGTGAACGACTGAGTGGAAGGATTAAATTAATGAAGGGACAAGTATGAGGGCTGTGTTTTATTTTTTTGCATCCAGCGTAGAAATTGCCTATAAAAGATTTTTGATAATTAGTTAAAGTTACCGTTTCAGCAGAAATATAAAAGTCATATCTTTGCTATAATGTTCCATATGCTCAATTATTGAAAGAAAAAAATTTTGGATTAGTTCCTTAAAAAATTAAATTCTTAGGAATTATTTTACTTGAGTCAAAAACTCATCCTTTAGCGACCTCTTCTGACGGTAAAGTGAATAAGTAGGTTTTGTTTTTAAGTTAACTATTTATTTCGCAAAAGATTAGAAGCTATTTTTTCTCTGCCTGCAGCAATTCGAAGGTCATGGCAGACCCGTATGAAAACCGTGCGAATTCGTGTGAATTACTTACTAGTCATTTTGCGTAGTGCAGGCGGGGTTACCTCCCTTATAAATCAATAACTAATTATCATACATCTGGAGAACTCTATTGCTGAGAGTATTTCAACTTGGTGTTGGCCACTTTGCAGCCAGTTTGCGTAGTGAAATGAAAAACTGACTGGATAGCAGTAAAGGCAAGGGTACCTCTCATGCAAGTAACTTAGTAATTATTCTATTATCTGGAGAACTATATCACTGGCAGTCTTTATTTTTGGTGTAAAGCCAGTGTGCATAGTCACACTAAAATTTTTCGGAGTAAGACTAAGGAGAAGGGTACCTCTTATACGGTTTTTTACTTATATATACTACTTTGTATAGAAGGTACCCTTCCCCCTACTCCCACCTCTCACTATCTCACACCAAAAATAGAGACTGTCACTGATATAGTTCCTAAGATATTAAATAATTACTAAAAGACTTGCATGAGAGGTACCCCTTCCCTTTACTGCTATTTAGCCAACTTTCCGTTTGAGTACGAGCACTAGCTACAAAGTAACTCATGTCAATTTGGAAGACTCTGCTTAATATAGTTATCCAGATATACAATAATTAGTTATTACTTTGTATGGGAGGCAAACTGACGAGCACTCTAACGTATACAGTATTCTAGATATAAGTTAATTATTAGTTACTGAGTACAAGAAGGTATTTTCAAACGCGTCTGCCACAACCTTAGAACCGCCATAGATGTCTGCAATTGCATTTTTTTTTTTGGTAACAATAATTAATGACGTTTTCTTTTCTGGAAAAAATGTAAAATTGTTTTGCTTTTGATTTTAAAAAATGGCAATTTAGCATTCCTTTAAAGCAAAAATTTACCTTCGTAAGGGATGATACAATAATTTCTAATAAATTCACTTCCTTGAAAAATGCTTATACTGCAAATTTTCATTGAAAAGTGCAAAGAATGCAACACTTTTTTGTAGAAAAGAAAACGCCATAAGTCTTTCAAATATTTTAGGTGGCAGCCTTTAGAAAATTGCGTAAATTTTAGTCCAATTTTGGATTTTTCACGGGTGATTGACGGCTGAAAGGAGTCCCCATTTCGTGTATTATAGGTATAAGAGAGAGTAATTGGGGAAAATATAGACTTTTAGAAAAAACGGGGGCCACGGTCTCTTAGCCTATAACTACTTTCATAAAATACTCAATTTAGGTTTTCTTTATTATTCCTAGCAAATATTCAATGTCAACTAACCTACACTACAAGATTTTCCTTAAATAATTTTTATGTATATCCACTTTTAATAAAATATTTTTCTCTTTTTTACAGGTAAGTCAAATGATAAAGTTAAATCCTTTTTGCATTAACCAAGAAAGGGTTTGGAGACATATTATCTATGCGAACTATAAAATACATGAATGAATCTTAAGCTCATGGAATGGTATGTTTTAATACAAGTTTTAAGAAAAGGTAAGTACATTCTTACTCAGCAAAAGGAAAGCATATAAATCATTAGTAAAACTATTGATAAACTGAACTCAAAATAGTTCCATTTCTAGCGATTGAGCAATGAATTTAACATGTAGTTGTCATAGGATGAAAATCATTGAAAAAGTTGCCTAGAATAAATTTTGTTAAAAAACATAAGCTTTAGAATAATAAATTCAGTGCTTGTACTGTCTGGTATGCAATGAAAATGCTTTGCCTTCGAAACAACATCCAACTTTTTTTTTTGCTGGGTCTCTTAATAAAATTCAATAATAATAAAAGGCTGTAAGCTAAGTGGAATTGGAATAAAAATAAATTGAAATTAGTTGTTAGTTAATTACTGAGTCCTGTTTCCTCGCCAGTGTTTTCCTTAAACTCTGGTAGATTACTACTTACTAACTGTGGAACTAAGTATGTATCATGTTCAGATTTACCACAATCCACTCCATTTGGTAACACCAGAATATGACTAAAAATAGTTGTGCTGACCTTTTTTTAGTCTTGTCTGCATTTAGTGGGAATCGAACCAGCAAGATCGCCAGTCTGTTCCAGCAGACTGTCAACCTTTAGTTTGAACTGACCCTAGAGAGAAGAGCACCTGTAACAAAACAAGTCACGTGACCAGTTCCCAAGTGGTAGCGTTCGGTTCGGATCAATTGATACCCTTGAAGTAATGAATCTGTTCACTAACACAATTATCAACAACACATCCAATGCATGAGGTAACATTAATAGTACCCGTGAAGCATCATAATGTACTGCTAACAAGGCCGTTCCTGATGGCATCTCACCTGCCAAACCATAATAATCATCAAATTCTGATGCAGGACGCGTTCCCAAGATACATCCGCTTAGATTTTTAGTGATACCGTGAAAGCATTGCAAACGTCATTCCATCTGACGTCTGTAGCGAACACCATGAAAATCTTGCATCAAAAATCGAGCAAGGAAATATAGTTCTCAATACTGGACCTCCGGTAATTTCGAGCGGTCAGCGCCAACTACCCAAGCAATCTGGGTCAATCCTGGTACAGTTAACTGGAAAATGGAGAACAGGTGCCCTGATTGTTTCCAAAGCCGTCACGATCACGATACTGCGCATATATATTAAACTGGCCTAATAGCTCCTCATCTCCTCGCTCTATCGAGCAATGGCTAAGACTTGCTAAGGTGGCAAAGGTTCTCCTCTTACGTTGTCTCGATGAAAATATTCATTGAAGCTCAAAGTAAAACGGTATATTGGAAGCATTCACTGTCTTTATTCTTTAACAAAATAATGAACCTGTTTATTGATTTAACGTACTAGTACATTAATTCAGTCAATATTAATGAAACTTATTATAAATTTCTAATACTGAAAATTATGTATTTAGTCGAACAATATGGGTTTTAATCGAAAAAATTTTATTGTTCAGGTTTTAGTTAATTTAATTTAATATTACAATTAAATTATTTTAAGAGAAAGGATGTTTTCAAAGCATGTAATAATTGAAAGGACAAAGAAAAATTCTTCACTTTGTATAAAGGTCGAATTTAACACCATGATATTTTTTGGGGAGCAACGACGATCCCATCATCATAGCTCTTCGTATAATCTAGGCCACCACGGCCCTCAAAGTCAATCAGATAAATATACAACTTTAAACCAATTTGCATTAAGCTCTTTATGTACTTTTATACAAAGTCAAGAACTTGTCTGTGTCCTTTCAATTATTACATGCTTTGAAAAAATCCTTTCTCCATAAAAATAATTTAATTGTAAAATTAAACTGAACGAACTAAAGCCTGAATAATAATTTCGAATACTTTCAGGAAAGAACTCCCAAAAACAGCAAGAACAATGTCATAAAGGGAACTCCCTCATTTTGCTCTTGTAGTGATTCAGAGCTTCCAAATATTGGCATTAATTCTCACTTTCTTCTTCTTCTTCTCCATGATCGCGTCCTCGTTCGGTATAATATCCTTAAGACATTTCTTCTTTTTTTCAGCTTCTACCCTTTTCACGTGACCAGGCGCGGATCAAAGAAAGGGGAAAATTGAATATTCTCAACCCCTATCCTCCTCCCCTTCCTCTTCCCCCAACATATATCATCTCATTACCATTGAGTTTCTAAAAGGAATTTCTCAAAATAGCATGTTTCGTTTAAAAGTTCGTCTCCCAAAAGCTTAAGCTAGATCAGCGCCTACGTGAGAGTGTTTTTTTTCCATCCATTACGTGGTCTTGTTCTCCATAATCTTCTGTTAACACTAGTTGCTAACTGTTAAAGGCTAAGTAGTAACCGTTCAGGCCGCGTGACATCTGAACGCGAACTCTTTGCAATTATAGGTCCTTCTTTGTCGAATTTTCTCTTTAACGCACCTTCTCTCGTCCTTGACTAATCCACATCGATTCCAAGTCGTCGTCGTAGAAGCTATTTTTCAACAAAAGTTGACTGACTGATTTCTTCGATCTTTTACCAAATGCCGTTATTAATCTATTTCAACTCCTTACAACCTTTATCCTGACTATACAATAAATGTCAGATATAGAAAAAAATACCAATATGGCATTCTAAGTTAATGTCATGCTCATAAAGTTGGTCAGTCCAGTCCAATGGTCATGGAGTATTTTATGTGCTGGTTATGTACAAAGAAAATTTATTCAAATAAAAATGAGCATGTTGTATTTTAATTTCATTTGATGGTCTTTGTTTTTCTTCTTGTTTTCTCATCCATCAAAATTGGCATTCTGATAACCTGAAAACCATAAGGAAATAAAAATGTAAATGAAATGTCGGATTATGTAACGCACTGACTTCATATGATTGTTAATACCGCAAACAATGAATTTTCAATAGATTTTACAAAACCTCTTTTCTAATTGTATGCAGTAGTATTTTAGAGAACGAAAAAACAAAGAAAACATAAACATGAAGTCCTAACTCGAATACACAAACAGTTACAGGCATTTTTCCAGAAATTCCATTTTAATCTATTGATGTTGTTTAACAATTAATCCAAAAGCAATTAGCAAAATTATTTCAATTATGATTTTCGACCGTAAAATATAATCCTTTAAAACTACTAACGTTTGAACACAATTTTGTGGCATTTGATTTGAGATTTATTTGCCAAAAAATCAATTAACAAATTATATTTGCGAACCGCAATTAAGCGCTTTTTATTTGATAACAACTTCATATTTCCTTTTCTTTCAAAAACAAATAATTTATATGAAACGCATCAAATTTGGACTTTATTTCAGTGTGTTACAATATTTGTTTAATATTTGAATTTAACTGCTTTTGTGTGCATTTGATGTATGTGTGCGTGTGTGTGAGTGTTGTCGAGATGCATTTCCCAGTAGCTAAAGTTGCAACTAGTAACTCTTTGGGACAGTCATATTACTAGTTGTAATGACACTAGTAAAAAAATGACAGTCATATTACTAGTTGTATCGAGACTAGTAACGATACTAGTCAAAAAGGGACACAATTTTCAGGTATACTATTTTATATAAAACATATTTTTAGCTATTAAAAAAATAACTAGAATGTGGCTTAGTGGGTAGAGTACTTGCCTTAAAGTATGAGGAATGTGTGTTCGTACCTCGGTTGAGCCAAAGTTTTTTTAAGAGTTACAAAACTCTTAATAAAAAAACTAGTAAGCGCACTAGTTTACAATAACTAGGATTCCAACTGGGATATAACTGTATAGAAATGAACTAGTTGGTCTCCTATGACAACTTAATGTTAAAATCGATATTTCGATATATGAAAAAATGATAGATAGGCAACTAGTCTGAAGCAAAAAGCAACTAGTATAGTTCCAGCTACATACCAGTTACTTTGTCTGCAGGGCTAATGAGTTCATTTACGTGCATACATTTTGTAAGTATGTATTGTAAATTAAAATATGTAAAGTAAAATTTTTTATATGATATTTTGTGTTAAACTCAGATACATACGCTGCTATATTGTATGTACTCGTACGACCACATGCATAACAACTACAATTTAAATTTTCTACTTGAATGACAGTCAATATAATTTTATTTCGCTTGCAACCACATGAAATGCGAACACATAAAGACAGACGGTTTTGTGTTAAAGTCAATCATATAAGAACGAAGTGAATTGATGAAGTAAATTAATATTTATTATGGCATATGCAATATTCATGCTCATAAGCCATTGTAGACATTCTAGAAGAAATCTTAATAGCCTTAACAAGAGCAATATTTTACTTAAAATATTGTATTTAAAATAAAGCCATTTTCTCCTGACAAATCAAATTGACTATTAAAACATTCATTGGCGAAAACTTTTCAAAAACTTAATTCTCATTTTGCTGAAAATAATATCACATTTTTACTAATTGCCTGATGCATGCATGTGTCGCCCTAATGATATTTTAAATGCTTTTAATATAAATATTGCCGAAGGTTTTCTCTTTTATACTAATTCATGCAGAAAACCATAAAATTTAATCGACATCAAGTCAACAACAATTAACACAACACTAATGGGCACACAAACACAAAGTTATGCTGGTTGCCACAACTTGTGAATTAACACAATCACTCTCATAAATAATAACATTTCCTCCCACACAAGTTCACATAAATTATTTTCACACAAAAAAGAAAAATGCAATAAAAACTCATTGACATTTATACTCTGCTGCATCACAAATTTTGTAAAGAATACTAAAGAAAACTCTCAATTATTACCAACACTAAAGCAAAATAATAAAGTGGAAGTGTTACTACCATCACCACCACCAATTACAAATGCATTCCATGATGCATTTAACATTACATTCGCTCACAACTTGTTAGACGTTGGATTGATTTAACGAAGAGAAAAATTACTACCACAACCATAAAAGAAACACTCTGAGAAGAAACAACTCAAATGCACTGCGTTGAAAACAATTTGCACAATAATTTTGTGGCGAAACAAACTCAATTAACAAAAATTTATAAAAGGATAATGAAAAACAATTATGCTCATACGACCATGATGTGCCGAATATATGCATGTGCTGCAAATAAGAACAAAATATTGTGGCTGATTACAATGAACTTACAAATGTGGCCAACTAGTTTATGAAAATTATTCTTTTCAATTAAAACTATAAAGTATTTTTAAATTTTTTTATTTATCTTGCGACAGCTTTTTCTACTAGTTCCACTGCACCGATTCTTATCAAACTTTGCATACACATTGGGTTTGCGTTACAACATTATGATTAGAAAAGTGGGCAGGGCCACCACCATACAAAGTGTGCAACTTTGTACACAAATTGAGATACCGTCACAATAAAAAAGTATGATGAAACAAGTGGGCAGTGCCACGCCCGTTTAAAAGAAATATCGTTTTTTAGCTATTTATACACATTGAGTTCCTCTCAATCTTTAATATTAAGCTAAGAAAAGTGGGCAAAGTAGCATTTAAATAAAATGCGTTGGTTTTTACTAAATAAGCTAAAAAAAACACTGATTAAAATAGTTTATTACCTGGGAAACCTTAAATGTGCTGATATGCAGGTATTTTCCTGGGCGATGCATGTAGGCACGAATAGAATATATGTATGTACATATATACGCTGCAGAAGTTTTTAAGACCTTTGACATCGACTTTTTAGTGCATATTAGTGCACATTGCTGCATGTTTTTTGCATATTTTAGTCTTGAGCGAATTTTAGGGAATTTTTTTCGAATTTTGGTCACATATTTGGATCTTTTTCGTAGATATTTTCGATCTTCTAAATTTTAAAATGCATGCATGAGAGCGTACCACCTTACAGGCAAGAAAAATAGTGCGACATACACCTTTGAATATAAAGTATTTTGCAAGGCAATTTCGAAAAAAAAAATATTTATAATTTCTTTTCACTGAGGGGTCGCCTTTTCAAGTTTTTCGTTATATCTTCGGCATTTACAGTCGGATCTTAAAGTATTGTATATGGCTGTTTTTCTCTCGAGGAAACCAATATTTTGCTTTAAGGGCCATGAAGTTCAAGTATCCCGTTCTAGTATTAACTCAGCAGATCTAAGATCCTACTATGTACCCAAATGTAAAACCCTAATATCAAAAAAAAAAGCTCGCTAAAAATCATTTCAAGCTTTTGCTAAGAAAGTTTTTTCAATAATTACAGCACAAAAATTTTAAATATTTTTTGCCGAACGTAGGGGTTCACTTTTGTATGCTATTTTATGCTATTTTATGCTTTTTTATCCTCGCTAGGGGCTAGAAATTTTGTTTCGTAACAAATATAATCGACACTATTACAGTTATAAATTTATTTTTGTTTTGATTCGTTTGTACTTAAGAGGGGAAAGTATTTATTTCATTGTTCCAATACATATGTAATTGTTGTTGTTTAATGAAATGTTTGTTGTTGTCGTTGTTGTCTTTAGGGTTCATTATTTTGGGTGTATAAATTTCGAAGCATACTTTAGGGCGTTCCTTTTTTTTATTTTTAAACCAAAAGAAATCAGTTATGTAAATTAAAAAGAGATTTTTTTGACCGCTACAATAAATATATGACAGCTAAAAATTAAAGGGTGTTCTAAGGCGAGCAACGAAAAATTTTGAAATACTAATGTAATATGCAGACACTTATATATAGACACTTTAAATTTTCAAAGTTTGTGTTATTTGGTGTAGTCTGTCAAATAGACTACACCAATTAACACCGATATTTAAAACAATAATAATTAAAGGGTGTTCTATCAGTCAATGTAATGTAGACAATCTGCTCTATCTTCGGAACCGTAAGAGCTACGGACCTGAAATTTTTACATAATATGTAAAACTTCGGCCGCTACAACAACAAATTTATGACAGTTAAAAATTAAAGGGTGTTCTAAAGCGAGCAGCGCAACATGTTGAAATACGAATGTAATATACAGACACTTATATATAGACACTTTAAATTTTCAAAGTAATTGGTGTAGTCTGTAGAATAGACTACACCAATTAACACCGATATTTAAAACAATAAAAATTAAAGGGTATTCTATTAGTTATTGTAATTTTGACTATGTAATTGAGACAATATGCTGTATCTTGGAAACCGTAAGATGTAAAATCTTGAAATTTTAAAACACGCTAAAGCTAAAAAAATTCAAAATTAAAAAAATTTCAAAACGAAAAAAAACGCTAAAATGAAAAAAGCGCTTAAAGGAAAAAAGCGCCAAAATTAAAAAAATTGCTAAAACGCAATATATCACCAAAATTGAAAAGATCGCCAAAAAACTAAAAAAACGTCAAAAATCGAAAAAGTCTTCAAAACGAAAAATCGCTAAAACTAAATAAATCATCGAAAAATGAAAAAATCGCCAAAAAATGAGAAAAATCACAAAAACAAATAAAAACTCAAAAACCAAAAACCAAAAAAAAGCGCCAAAACTAAAGAAACGCCAAAAACCAAAAAAATCGCCAAAACGAAAAAAGTGTCTAAACAAAAAAAGTTGCTAAAAATGAAAAACCACAAAAAACCGAAAAAATCCCCAAAAACGAAAAAAGCACCAAAACTGAACAAATCGCCACAACTAAAATAAATCGCTAAAACTAAAAACATCTTAAAAAAGTGAAAACGTTAAATAAATGCCATAACCAAAAAATCGCCAAAACTAAACAAATCGAAAAAAAAAATTGCAAAAAACGAAAAATCGAAAGAAACAAAAATCACGAAAAGCGCCAAAACAAAAAAAAACTCAAAAAGACAACGAAAAATACTTAAAAAAAAATAAAAAACTAAAATTAAACAAGAAAGCACAACGAAAAAACTGTCGAAATGACAAACGGAGCAAAAACAAAAAGCGATATACGAGTACATATGTGTATTCGGACGGAACCCTTCGTGTGCGAGCCAAAGTCGCACTTTACTTAATTTTTTTATTTTTATATATGTAGACAAGCAGCATAGCTATGATTAAGTGTCTCCAAGACACGACCTGTGTTTTTTTTAAGCCAATTACTCTTAGAGAAAACAATTGGTCTCCTCGAGACAAAAACATCGTTATATCATACTTTAAGATCCGACTGTAAGTGCCGACAATGGAAGGAAATACTTAAAATGGCAACCTTTACGTTCGGCAAACAAAATAAAAAAATATTTTTCTGCAATTGGGCTTGCAAATATGTATACTTTTTATTCGAAGGTATACGGCGCAATTTTTCTTTCTATTTGTTTTTATTTTTTTTTTTTGGCTCAACGTTTATATTTAATTTAATTTTTCTATTAAATTTTATTTTTATTTAAAGAGAAAATTGTTAAGCATGTCGATAAAGAAAGATTTGGCTGTACGGAAGGAAGAACTTACATGTTTCGAGGCCACCCGGTTTTCTCAACAAGTTCTTAACCGCTTAGACCACACTACCAATGACGGTAGGTTGCAGTCAAGTATTTCAATAGCATTTACTTTTAATAAATTCATGTTGAGATACCTTAAAAAACCTACGATATTTTGCAATTGCACTTTTGAAAACCATTTGCATCAAATACTGAACTCCGCTATCCTTTTCAAATCATGACAAAATTTTTGAACCATAAATTTCTTATCCAATATATTTATTACAGCATGTTTATTAACCATTTTTATAAAACTTGTATAACAGTTTTGCATTAGCTTTTTCATGCTTTCAGACTTTACGCTTTTTTTCTATAAAGCATACACAAAAAGTTGTTTAGAATAATCAAAAGCTTTATTGTAGAAAAACACCTTTATTGGATAACATGTTCCTATAAAGCTTAGAACTAAACCAATAGTTACAAATAGCTTTTACCTATAGAAGCTACATCAACATTTAACAAAAGCTACTGTATATTACTACAAAAGCTTCAAAGAATTGCTGGAGTCTTTTGCAGTAACAGACATAAAAGACTAAATAAAAAAAATTAACTAATAGTAAATTGTCAAGACCACTAGGACACCTTGTTTTCTGTTGTATTGTTTTTGTTTATTTTTTTTTTACAATCGCTTAAAGCTTTCTGAACTTCTCCAAACCAGACATTTAGTCAATTGTTTACCTTCAAAGAGTTTAGAACGTTTTAAATTAATTTCGCATGAAGCGGTGAAAAATTTTAGAGGGAATAAAATTAAGCAACAAATTGTTCGCGTTTGTGCGGTTGTTTGCATTTAGAATTGTACTTGAGCAAATGAAAAAAAGAGGAAAAAGACATAAAAGTAAATGGCGCAAAATTTAAAAAAAATAAAAGTTTTCCTTTAAAGTTGAAGTAACAGCTGTTGTTTGTTGTTGTTGCTGCTTATGTGTAAAAATTGGACAAATAAGACTATTTATTAAATAAGAGTGGAGAAATATATGAAACACATACTTAAACTGATAAGAGGCAGTTGCGGCCTTCGAAATCAGCATAGCTGTGTTCTGTTGTGTAGGCTGGAATTAATTGACGTTAAATTTTAACTTGTTCCTTGGATTATTGTCTCATGTCCAACAAGTATTTTCACTGCTAAAAATTGTTTAAAACTAGATAATGTATTGAAAGAAAACAAACATGCAGACATAATGATTTTTCTGTTTGTTAAGCAGGGAAATCTTGGTTAATTGTATTGTGGTTTTTTTCTGTTGTTGTTACTTCAAATGCGTCATTGAAGAAGTATATTTTTTTTTGCAATTTTATAGGTAAAAATAATGGCGTTTTTAATTTTATGTGTTACATAAAATTTCAACTTTATACAAAACCCACAAAAATGCTTATTAAATTGTGTAAAATGTAAATGAAATTAAACAATTTTCTTTGAAATTTGCGGCTTGTGAAGAGTGTACGCATTACAGATAGAAAACTACAACAGATGTTTATAAAAATGGTTTTCTTTTGCACGAAGGCGTGTGATTTGATTTTGTTTTCACCATTGCAAGCAAGTGGAAAAACAAACACAAGCACCCACAATCCAGAGAAGAAAATGTTGAAATGTTGTTGGAAACAACTAAAACAGTTAAGGAATTTTTAATGAAAACAACAACCTGTAAATTCTTTATTTCAAAATATTTTCGTTTGAAAGTTTTCTTAATGGTCACATAAATTTTATTGAATGGATTTAATTAAGAGTGCATTTAAACGGAACATAAAAACAGTGGGGTGATCCTTAATTTCAAAAAGTTTGATTTCTCTCACTCTCAGCCTACAGTTTGGTGAACATTGATTTAAAAAAATTATCCCCCCAAATTTAGTTTTCTTGTCTCATAACTTCAAAAATACTAATTCACAAAAAAATTGTCAGAAGAACATGTTACTCGTGAAGATTACAACATTTTATGCACAGAAAAAAATTTTAAATACAATTAATTTTTTTGTTATATCAATTAAATAATTAATTGATTTTGAATCTACAACGATTTTTGTAAATATAATTACGAAATTGTAAGGTAAAGGAAAATCAGAAAAAATTGTTTAACAATTTTTTTTTGTTGCTTTCAAATTTATTTCAATTAAGATTATTGTTATATCAACAATGTGAATTGTTGATTTTCCGAACAAATTTAAACTATCATAATTGTTGTATTAACAATAATTTTTTATATAATCACAATCCTCGAAGCGACTTTTTGCTTGACTGCGAAAAACACTAAATGTTTTTGGGCGGAATCGAACCGGCGACCTCTGGACTAATAGACTAACTTTCTTACCTCTCAGCTGCAGAGCAATTCATCATTAAGTACGCAAATAATGATTACACACAAAATGTGATTTGCGTTGTTTCATCTACGTGTGTGCATTCATTTGCTATATCAACAATGATGATTGTTCATTTTTTTCACAATACATAACAAAAAATTTGGTTAGTTCAGTTTGTTGAAACAAATTTCTGTGTTAGTCGTATCAACAACTAAATTTGTTATATTAACAAAATAAATGTTTGATGTTAAATTACATATTAACAATTGAAACTATTAGTAGCAGTTTAATGATATTTTTTTCTGTGTACCTTAACAAATTTTCTCTAAATCTCATAGTTAGAAAAATAAATATAAAATTTACAAACATCATGATCAATTCGTTGTTTTTTTTAATCCTTATACCTACCAAAAATAAATACACTCCAGAGAAGTCATGAAAATATAGAATTTGCCATCCGGAAGTAGTGCAAACTTGAATTATTTCCAATGATTTTTATATATGCTTGTCATTGCAAGAAGTTTGTTCGATTCCCAATCACCAAATTGGAAGAGATTTTAAGAAAAAAAGTTTTTTGGCGTTCTATAATGATATTTTCCTCTAGGAAAAGGGATGAAAAATTATCCATTTTCTCAACTTCTTTCCTTTTATGTGAACTTAAACGCAAAACAGTGTTTTCATGTAAATTTAAGTGAATAAATATAAAAATGTTTAAACAATATTTTGTTCATAAATGTCCTTTAAAAATCGATATTTTTAAGAGCAAGGTGGGTATTTGTTTTTTAAATTATAAAGGAATTAAAAATTTTTGTATACCTTAAATAAATTTGTACTTGCTTTTCTATTAATTTTGTGCCTATTTTTAATACAGATTCTTTGGAAGCAATGAAAATGTAGTTCCTTGAAAATTATTTTTACTGGGTTAATATCAATTTTAAATATTAGTAATCTCTTACACTATAATTTTGTGTAATAAAAAAATTACTCTACTTGAGTTTTGGTAATTTCAACTTGAATTCAATTTCAATATGCGTATCGGTATCGCCGATATTTCGTTTTGAGTCTTTGAGTCTTTTCAGTAGTTTCAGAGACATCGTGGAACTTGTGTCAAAAAAATATTTTTCATAAATTTTTTTGTTTTTAAGACATTCATAAGAAAATACAAAATATTCCATATAGCTAAATGTAATTCAAACAAAATAAGCCATATTTTATTAAAAGCCGACCAACTTAGTTGCGAATAAAATCAAAAGTGATTTTATTTGCAACTAAGTGAGGAAATTCAATTGATAAAAGTAAAGATTTTCATACAAACAATGCAATCTCATTTTGTGTGTGTTGTATGGAAATCGCAATTTTTGTCAATTGAGTGCCCTCAGTTAATTGTGAATAAAATCAAAAGATGTAAATCGATGTTAGTAAAAAACTTCACAAGTAAATTTTTTTTTTGCAAATTTTCTTTGAGAAATTAATATTTTCGATGTTATGAGGCAAGAAAACAAAATTTTATGGCTATATCTTATCCCTAACCGAGTGACCTGAAAATTTAGCAGGGTCATTTTTTTTATCAATACTCACCAAATGTGGGTGTGAAAGTGAGAGAACATCTGCACGTACGTAAATGTAATAAAAATTTAACAAGACCCTATGCTTCCATGAAATTTTTATCATCTGTATTTTCAAGAAATATTTTTGATTTGGAAAGCATCTGCTTGTAATTCAATTCAATTTCTCCCTTTTTGTATGTTTCACGGTGAATTGCCCTAAGAAATCTTGTAAGCCTTACATTTTAGTCATCTAACTCTTCGAAGTACCTTTCATGTAAAAGGGGAAAAAACCTCTTAAACAGCAATATAGCTGACCTAAATGTTCTACTTAAATGCTCTGCTGTTACCATCCGCATTTTCTTCACATATATTTCTTTTTTTTAACTAAAAATTCATTAAAAAAATTTCCGTTTAATATCTCGTTATAAATTTTTTAAACATAAGAGGATTGTTATATTTTTTAGTACAGTTTTAATGCAGGTAAATAAAATAATTCTGAAAACTTGACAATTTTGAGAAAATCTGCTCTCCTGCAACAAGCCAGATTAATTACATTAAATATATCTAATATAATTTGTAGAGAAATTTTAAAACTCAATGAATAACAAAAATCACTGCTTGGGGGGGTAAAACAAGAATTTTTTGAAAATGAAAAAATACTGGCCGCGAATACTGGTCAAATTACTGGCAGCAACTACATAGCATAATGGTGTTGCGGCTGAGGATTTTTTAGATTTTTAGTGCTGCCGTAATATTCCGCGGAAGTGCCGGCTAGCTCCTGGGATTTTGGGAATTGGTGGTCTAGTTTTTGGGAAACTCCAATATGGTATGTGTCTTTACTAAATGGTTTGGGACTTGGTTAAGTGGTTTGTGGCAGTGCTGGCCTCTGCTAATTAATTATATCAATTCTTGTATATGATATAAAATTTGTTTGGCATGACACAACATAATATAATTTTGTTGCCGCTGTGAATTTTTTTTTGTATTTTCAGTGTTCCCCAAATATTTCGGCCTAGTTTTTGGAAAACTCCAACATGGTTTATGTCTTTGCTCAATGGTTTATAACTTTGCTAAATGGTTCGTGGCAGTGATAGCTGAAGGTGTCTCTTCTAACTATTGGCGTTAAGTATCGCCTTGATATCTTCCAACGGATAGTTGGTTTAGGTGCTGACGCCTTTTGAAATTGTTTTCCTCTTATCATCTGGAAGTTCAGATTATTATCTTTCTACTGATTTATGTTATTAATAAGCTATTGGCGTTTAAGTTCAGCTGCTGCTGCTGCTGCTGCCAAGCATGTTGTCTGTGGAAATTTTGCTGCTGGTGCTATTGGAGGTACTGCTACTTCAACTTGTATTGCTATTTCTGGTCCTGCTGGTGCGCCTGATTACTTGTACAGGGCATGTAACAATAGGAAGTGTTCAATGACACTGATGCTAGTTACAGTGTTATGGCCTTTGGTAGGAGGAATTATCGGCAGAAGAAAAACTTGGCCGCTAGTGTCGGTAGAGTTAATGATTGTGGTCAGTCCATAATAGAGTTGAAAAGGGTCACTGAGCGAGGTTTTGCCAGCTGATGAAATAGATAGAGTGCTGGCTCGTTAAGTGACTACTATTTCGGTTGAGTATGAGGATCTCTTGAAGAAACTTATAGCTGCGACTAATGTTGTTATTCTTAGGACGCAAAATGCTGCTCCAGTGGCGACCCCTACAGTTATCCCAGTGGTTGCTCCCAAACTAGCTGAGGGCGTAAGGAACTACGTTCCTACGCGCTGTCGCACGACACCGTGCGCTCTTTTTTTCTTAAGCGATTAAGTTAGAATTTCGTAGCGTGCATGTTTTAATCGACTTAAATTTAAACTGCAGGTATTTTTTAAGTCTATTTCTTGAAATCTATATTGAAAATGAAAAATTTTATTTAAAAAAAAGTTTTGATTTTGTCAAAATTTAGCCATTTTTCACTCTCATTTTAAAGTCTTGAATTGAGATAACTAAACATTTTTGTCTACGTGTTATCAGGAATTGTGTTAAAAATACTAAAATATATTTTTGAACATTTTGGCTATGCTATTGCTGGATATATGGGCAAAATAGAGAACAAAGTCGAGCCCAACACCCAAAATTTTTCAATTCAAAGTCAAATATCTTACAAAATATTTTCTTTATCGGTTTATAAACTTTACACCAAGTTTAAATTTATCAAAATCGGATAATATTTTTAAAAATTTTAATGCCGACAAGGTTTTTCATGCCCGATGTATCCAACGTTGACAACCTGTAGCTGAACGTGTGCTTCAATAGGGTTGACCAAATGTCAAAACTCTTAAAGCTCAGGTGTGGACCTCCTTAATTTAGATTTCCTTTTCCATTTGTTTGGGAACTAAAAGAATCGTTTTTACAGGAAATCATGAAAAGCTTGATTACTGCGAATGCAAGTTGTCAACTAAAATATTATTTTCCTAGAATTTCAGGCTATTTCTGCACAAAAGTAAATTTTTCCTTTATCAAATGCATCTCTTTTTAGTTAATGCATTCATGAAATCCTTGTACTTTCATCTCTTCTTTTATTCGTTTTATGTATTTTATTTTTATTTTTTATTCTACATTTTCTTGTTTTCATTTCTCAATAAATTTGCCTGCAGCCATTTACATTCAAGCTTATGAAATTTTTACAAGCAACCAGACACGAGGGTATGCATACTTTATACTTTAAATGCAAAAAAAAAAAGTTGACAACTTTAGAAAAATTTCCTTTTGAAAATGTAATTAAGAAATTTTTCTTGTTACTGACATTAAAAATTACAAAAGTTGTGGAAATAAAAGTTGTTGTAAAATAATGCAGAGAAACTTAATAATTATTAATTCTAAACATAATTAACATTTTTTGTGTTTCTCTTAAAAACAAAATTCTTCAATAATTATTGTTCAATTAGTTTAAAAAGTCGTCATTTTCCAACAAGATTTTTACATTGTCATTCATTAAAATTGTATAAAAACTGTATCGATAACTTTTGTATGTTGTAGAAAATTTTCATTTCATTTTTTCATCATCCATAAAAATAAAAATGTTTTTTTTGTGTTCCCTTTACCTCTGCTCCTGCACTCTTTATTCTGTTATAGGCAAGTAACTGCTGTTATTGTGCGCCATGAGTAAACAGGAAACTGCCAAATCATTCACAAAAACAAGAATTTAAATCAACACATACATACATACACACACACACACACTTATTTCTTCTATTTTTGCTAAAATATTTTCAAGGATAATACGCAGCAACAAAATGCATTAGAGAATTGTAGAGCATAAGTTTATATATTTGTAAATACTATTCCAAATACACAATATGCAAAAAGATATTTGTTTATTAAAAAGTTTCGCAGAAAATGAAAATATTTGAATAGTAAAAATCTTTAAAACTTAAAAAATTTTAGCTAAATGCAAATAAAATGTAAGAAATGGATGGAAAAATTGTAGCACAAAGGCCGCATATAGTACACAAATCTACTATTTATTCCTTCATTATGTTTACATAAACAGCCTAATATAACTAATATATAGGCAGGACGACTTTTTCCCCCTTTTAACCCCATTTTATACAGCCGACTTAGACAAAAAATATGCCATTTTAAAGGTATTTATTTACAGATTTGCGTAATCTTTACTTTACTAAAATCGGTTCAATATTTCCGGAGTTGTAAGGGTTTAAATTTTAAACTACTACAAATCGTATTAGTATTTATGTTTGAGTTTTAACAAAACATTTATCTGGACTTATTGAATTTGATTTGGATGACGATGGTATCCCTTCTAGACTCGTGTTATGCTGCCAATTTAGGCACAGGAAACCGACATAAAGTCACTCTAAAATAAAAATTACTCAAACTTACTGCCTGTTCGCCGATGACGAAGGAATTCTTTCTTTCGCCCAATTACATTTAAAGCAATAACAAAATTTTTGAATTTGTTTTTACTTTAAATGTAATTTGTGCGAAAGAAAGAACGCCTTCGTCATCGGCGAACAGGCAGTTAGTTTAGGTTAACAAAATTTACATAAAATAAGCTACAGAATGAGATGATGATTGTTTAGCTATCATACAGTGAACACATAGCATCGATGTAGCTGCAGGTTTGCTTATGAGGACAGTTTGAAGGTAGACACTTTTTTTAACAATTTTAACTGGCGCTGCACACTGTGACTTTTTGCACATTTAGCTGGGCAAAAGTAAAAAAAAAATGACCCAATCTTGTTGATTTTTGGATATGTGATAGACAGGAGTTCAGGTGATACAAAAACATGCTCATAAGGAGAAAACGAATGGCTATCAAATATTCAGTATCAAGCTAAGAAGCTAAGAAACAGGCTTTTTAAATTAGCAATTTTAGTGATTTTATTATTTTTTCTTAAAATAGGTTTAATTTTAAATAGTTTGGGGCTGCTTTTCTAGTAATGTAACATATAATTTAGCCAAAAGCTCATTGAAGTAAAAATCCACTAAAAGGAAGGAAGCAAAAAATGTATATACAATTTTTAATGCAGTAGAACTAAATTGTTTATCCGAGTTGAGCTGTCATACTGCCACCAAAATTTTAAGTAGAGTCTCTAACCAAAAATTTCAAAAAGATTGGGTGCTATAAAGTGCAATCTTTTTTTTACCGAATTCAAAAAAGAAGGAGGCTATTAATTCGTGTGTTTTTTTATGTTTGCACAGGCATAACTCTGTCATTTGTGCAACGATTTTCAAAATTCTCTTTTTGTTTGAAAAGGTTTGCCTGCAGTTTGGTCCTATAATTTTTTCTTCGAAAATCGGAGGGGGCAAATTTGTTCCTTTCATGCATAACCCTGTTATCATTTGACCCGATTTTCAATATTCTTTTTTTTTTGTTTGGAAAGCTTTCCCTGCATTCTGATCACATGATTTTTTTTCGAAAACCGTTGCGGAATTTCGACATCAAATTCGAGCTCAGCGCATTGAAATAGATATGTGGTTCTGGTCAAATTTACAGACCACTTATCTCACCTTGTATGGGGCTACTAATAAAAGTGGGCGGACCATGCCCATTTTTTTCTACAAAGCTTCCGTTATGCATACCAAATTTAATTCCGATATCTGCTCCGGAACCAGAGTTATTAGTTTTGGCCACCTAAAAGTGCCAAAAGTCACACTGTGAATTGGTTTGGAATCACAGCTGCGTATGTTTTATAGTCGATTATTTATTAATCATACGACCCAGTACCAATCATAATGATCAACAATACTTGAAAATATGCAAAAATAGTTCCTACTAGAGATGTGCAAATGTCGTGAATTTTTCGTGTCAGGCGTGATTCACGCGTGACTCACGCGTGATCGTGACTAAATTAAAAAATAATCACGCAATCGTGTGTGAGCGTGATTTACAAACTAAATTCCGTGCGTGATCGTGCGTGATTTTAAAAATTTAATTTTCACGCACTCACGAAATTACATTTCGTAGCTTGCTGAAAAAAATTTCCTCTTTACTCCTACAATATTTTGATTTAATTTGCGAATTTTATGCGACATTTCTGATAAGTTTCTAATTTTAGATGAACCGAGTTTTCTGCGACATGTCGCAAATTCCTTAAAAGATTCGTCAGAATTCGTAGAGAGATTCGGCAAAGTTTCTAGAATTTTCTCAGACAAAAATGTTCGTTTTCTTGTTAACCACTCATATGGACCGTCTTCGAATACGAATTCGGCATCTTGTGCAGACTTTCTGTCCTACTTCGGACCGAAAGTACGTGTGTCGACAGCAAAAGAAACCCAGTGAACCTTTTATGCCGACATGTCTGACATCAGGAAAAATATGTTTGTAAGCTGAAGACAACCCAGCACACAAAAAGTTAAAACGTTTGAAATACGATATATCGCTTATTTACTGAAACAGCGGACACACAGATTTTGTCTTCTATGATATTTCGCACCACGGCGTCACTTACTAAAGATTCTGTGTAATACGAATTTTTACGAAATATTTTGCAAATCTGGTACATAAACTAATATTAAAAGTTACATAACTTTCATATTTAACAAATGCCAACTTACGAATATACACCAAATGAAAGCTTGGAAGGTTCCCTATAAAATAAAATATTGAGTACCGCTATATTGTCCAGTCCTTAAGATAGCGGTGTTTTTACGTAAAAAGCCAGGGGAAAAATGCTTAAAATTCCATTTCACTCATAATGGGTTAATGGCTTTGAAAATATTGAAAGTATTTCATACAATAAAATAAAATCTACTCCAGCATGATTTAATATATTATTTAATATATAAATAAAGGTACATAAGCTTTTTTATGTAACACTGACGACTATGTGTTAAAAATAAAGAACAAAAATACTGTTAATACTCTCTTCATACAAACTAATGTATCGGAATTGTATGGTGTTTTGCATCAAATATTTGAAAAATAATAGGAACTATAACTTTTTTAAGAAATTATGTGTATTGTTACTCGTTTTTAGCATGCTTCAATATTCAGTTTAATTAATAAAATAACAGCGTAAGGTTGCACTTCTAAATATTTAAAAGTTTTGCGAATTTTGTTAACTAGTTTAAATTGCAAAAAGTTTCATCAATCAATAATAATGTATTGCAGTTTTTTTAATTTAATTGAAATTCTTTAGTGTGTAAATAAGGAGTTTATGTTAAAACTTATCGAAGATTATACATCTGAATTGTTTTAAATTCAAAATATAGTGGGTTCTAAAAAAATATTAAATTCGTAAGAAAATATATTGAGCATTACGTTAACAAAATTCTTAAATATAATTATCTATAAATTTTAGGGTGGTAAAAAAAGTTAACAGCAGCGGCAGGACAGAAACGATATGGAGAGCATTATCCGTTCAGAAATTTATGATTTGCTTTCAAAAAGTCATTCCCAGAACAACCGTGAAAGCAAATGTAACGCTCAATCCACAAAAATTAAAAAAATAATCGAAAAATGTTATTTTATATTAGGATCCATTGAATGAGTGAATGAGGCGAAAACTCTAACACCTTCTCATATTTCTATTAATTAAATTGGTAAAGTTAAAAAAAGAAAATGAAAAACCTAAAATGTACACTCACAATGAGAATCCCCATGGATATTATTTCAAAAACTCGTTTTGATGTTCGATTTGTGTTTTTGTGGGATATAAAAAAAATAAATATCGTGAAAGCTTAAGATTTTGTCGTGCGTGAGCGCGCGTGATAAAATCAAATCTGATCGTGAGCGTGCGTGATCGTGAGAGTCTTAAAATTTGCTGTGCGTGAGCGTGCGTGAAAAAAATAATTTTTTCGTGATCGTACGTGATCGTGAGCAAAAACTCACTCATGCGCACATCTCTAGTTTCTAACTTCAAGCTGTCATAACAGGCAAAACTCCAGCTATATCAATGCGATTTTTTCATTGTATGATTGCTAAATAATTATAGAATACAACTTTTGAAACGAGAAGACTAGATCAGTGACGAAGTTGGAGAACCAGAGCAATTTCGTTTTCGTTAAGTAGTAAAAAAAACACATTTCTCATCATATTTCGTTAAATATTAGTTTTTCGAAAAAATGGCAAATAGTAATTGTTGATTGTATGGATTGCTTCTTTTGATTGACAGACCAAAAAAATAAACATTTGTTCAAATTTGGTCCACTATGGGACGCCTTCTCACTTTTGCTACCAACTGACGGATGTCTGTATGGTACTGCCAGGAAATACTTGATCTAAGATCGCAGTATGGAGCTCCTTGGAAATTTCAAAGAATTAATCGCTTCTGGCTATTCCCAAGTGAATGGCAATCAGAGACCTATCTGTAACCAGATAACACCTAGGAAACACCCCAGACCTCAGATAATGGTACATTTATGTTTTTGTATGAATACTACTCTATAAAGTGCCATTGACAGTTACAGAGGCAGGTGGGATTAAAAAAAATTACATCTTGTTTGAAAGGCTAGTAAACTACGCGTCGAATATTAACTAAGTCGGCTTGAGCGGATAAAAACTGACTATAACTCAGTGTATCAAATCCCCTTATATATGCTCGTATTATACACTATAAAATTTTCTTTCTTCTTTTGATTTTCCATTCATCATTTGTCACTTGGCCTTTAAGAAAACGTGTTCTGATTTATGCATTTAGGTTTTTGTTTTTAATGTATTTACATAAGAACGACACAAGTACAATTGCATAAATTTCGAAAATATTCTTGGCTCTAACAGAAGACTGTTCAACCCGCATGATTAAATTACAAAAACTATAAATAGATTTAAATTTTGTAGAATTCACTCATATTATATTCAACACAAAGTTGATGAATTTATTTGTTTGTATTAAATGAAATTATAAAATAATAAACTAGATTCAAATTAAGAGAAAGTTTATGTGCATGTTTAGTCATGCTTTTATACAAATTATAGTTTTAACTCAGTTTTATTATTGTTTGCCCTAAAATAAATCTCTAAACTAATTTATAATGAAATTATGAAAATATAAAATGTATAATTGTTATATTTTTATTTTATTTTATGCTTCTATTTATAATTAAAAGTTTGTGGCACATTTTTTTTAACAATAACACTTCCCGATTGCTTAATATAGAAAAGTGTATCTTTAGTTTTCGTTATTTTACAGGAGAAGTAAAAAAACTGAATGAAAACTAAAGCAGTCCAATCTTACCTTACTTTTTTTAATGAGTTTATATATAGAAGTTGACTAGCAGAAAGCGAAAGCGAAGGAAAATCGATATATGACTTTCCTATATTCAACCAAAGCACTGCTCTACACTGCAGCATTCAACAGTGTAGAGCAGTACGAAAGAATTTCGCTTCATAAATCCAATGAAAAAATTTCATTGTATTTTTTCATAATTTCCATTAAATATTTTGACATTTCACAAATATTGTGAAATAATTTCATTTAAATTGCTTCATTAACTTTAAAAGTTTCTTTAGAAAATTTCCTTAGATCTAGGATAACATTATTAGAAAATCTATTAAATAAATAAATCAAAGCAAAGATAGATACCCTTAAAAATTAAAAACAAAATATTATAAATCGTATGTTTTTGAATGTAATTGTTTCAATGAAAGGTAGTTCATAATTTTGATGAAAAATTTCATTGAATTTATGAAAGCCCGAAAAAAATCATATTCATATGAATATAATTTCTTTCAAAAACACTCGTATTTATTTAAACAGCTGTCAACCAAAAGTGAAGAACTAAAATAATTTTGTAGAATTATTATTATAGTACTCTTTCTCATTATGGTAGACTCATAGATCGCACTATTCTGAGAGTACCTTTGTCTATAAGGCAAATTATGAAAATCAAAAGTATGAGGTGAATACTGTGAGCGGTTGTTGGAAATAAAACTATTTGTTCGAAAGTAAATTTTCAGTTTCAATTTTCTTTTATTTTTGAAATAATTAACTTCAAAAATTAATAGTTTTACAATGAGATATTTTTTTCCAACTGAAGTTTTTCAAATAAATTAATTTCAAAGCTAACTTCAAATTTAAAAATAAGGGTAAATAGATAATCAAGTTTTGAATAGTTAAGTTAAAAAGTACTTGTTCATAACAGCGGTCATCAACACGCGTTGGTATATATCACACGTATTTGTAGCATGGAATTGTCAATAAGCTAAAATTGTCAATAAGACAGTTTAATGAAATAATTTTATTGAAAAAAAAATTATGTGTATAGTTTCAGTAAAATTATGAAAGTTTCATTAAAAAAAAAGAAATAATTTAATTGCAATAATGACATAATTCTATTGAAATATTGAAATAAAATGTCTTAGTTCGAGTCCTTTTCGCTTTAGTCGAGAGATATTTATAATTATTATAATTATACACTGAAGGAATGTTCTTTTTCAATAAAACTCAACCAATATCGTAAAGCTTCTTCGGATTAATGACACAAGTTTCGTGAAAAGCTCACCAAATATATGAAATAATTTCATTGATTCATTATAATAGTTTCGCTAAGCTAATGAAAATATTTGATTATTTTGACGAAATTATTTCATTATTTTAATAAAATTACTTCATTATTTTAATGGAACTATGTCATGATTTCAATAAAATTATGCGAAATTCTTTCAGTGAATTTATTGCGAGAGTTATGAAATAGAAATTTATACTATTTATATTCCTCTTTTTATTCTTTTTGATTACAGTTCCAGCTTGACAGTTATTTATGATTCAATTATAATTTCTTAGCAGGTTCAATTATTTAGTTGTTAGCCAAAAATGTTGAACTTTTGTAAATACACAACACTTAAGCTTCAAAAGAAATAGCAATAAAGAAGTCGTAGTATTGTTTTTCATACATTCCTTTGCACACTGATTCATTGGTGATTTATTAAAGCTTTTGGATTTTAGCTCAAGACCAAAATTTATTTATTTATTTTTTTCAAATAATCCATTTGAGTTCAACGGTAGACAGTTATTCTCTGATAATAAATTGTAAAAGTTAAAATTTGTACATTTCGAATTTCACACGTAATTAATTTTGATTGTTAATTGAAAAAAATATCTGTCAGTTTGGATGAAAAAATATATCAAGTAAACACGTTAACATTGTTTTATGTTAGTTAATCCCTGCTTGTGCATTTTTATTTAATTACAATACCCTGTAGTTAATAATAAAAATATAAGTTCATTTGTGATTCTCATTTCAAATGCTGTTTTCCTGCCCGTTGAAAGTGTAGTAAAATTTCATAAAATAAACGCATAAATTTGAAAGTGAAAACTGCTTTAGTATGATTTAATATACTATAAATAAATGTACATAAGCTTTTTTTGTGTAAGACTGTACATTATGTGTTGAAAACGAAGAACCAAAATACTATTTATACTCTTTTCGTACAAAATGGTGTGTCCATAATGCATGCCGTTGATTTCCACATTAAGAAAGTATGAATTTTCCGAAACGAGATTAAATATATAACGGTTTTAAAATATTTGTGTTTGCTCTTCTTTTTGACACATCAAATTTTTAAAAAATATAAGAAATTATAACTTTTTTTTAATTGTTGTTGCCCGAAGTCTAGTGTATTGAGTGTTACGCTTTTTTAGTACGCTTCTTACTTACCCAGTAAAAAATTTTCATGTTTTTTGAAGCATTATGACAATAAAGCGCATAATAATACGCATTAGAAGAAGAGCTTATTGCAGAGCAGTGAATGTATATGAAAGAAACTATACAAAAAAGCAGATTTTCACTACTGATACAATGCAGGTTTTTAAGCGAGAAAGTTCCATATACTTACAGTTTTAGTGCTGAAAATGATGATGATTTTCAGCGCTTCAAAAAGCGCTTTTTGTATCAAAAATTTTGTACTTCAAACGGGGAACTCGCCATACAAAAATCAGCAGCGATATCAGCAGGCAAAATATTAGCACCTGTAAATATTTTTTGTCTTTAGATCAGCAGTGAAAAACGACGTGTTTCACAACCAATTAAACCAGAGGTTGTAGCCAAGAAATATAATGACAGTGATTACAAAGATATTTTGTATTTATTGTACAGAAGCTCTTCTTTTATGACGCACACAGAAAATTTTCAATGTAAAATCGTCGAAAACCAGGTTAATTTAACAGTTTTTGGTAGTGACTTTGCTTCATAGGCGTTTCATGTTAATTAAACATGATTTACAATAATCTTGTAGGAACATTTATCCTTTTTAATTAACTATATTTCACGTTGTTTTAATATTGCAGTAAAGTTAAATCAAGAGGAAGTTGATACTGAATTAGTACGAAAAATCATGTTGAGTAAAAACTATTTCGTGTTGAAACAACGTGCATTTGTTATTGAAACAACATGAAGAATCATGTTGAATCAAAGTTATTTCAAGTTGAAACAACGTGAATTTGATATTGGAACAACACGAAGAATCATGTTGAGTTAAAGTTATATCAAGCTGAAACAACATGACTTTAATGTAGCTATTTTATTAATTATTTTACTCACGTGATAGTCATCAGAAAACTTTGCGTTGTAGTTGGCTGCCCCAGCCAAGATTTGAACTCGTGCCACTTGCTTGATAGTCCACGCGCTAACCACTGAAGCCACAACAGCTCCAAACTTTATTTTAGCTGTACACTAAATAAATACCCATCGTATGTAAAATTAATTTCATTTTAATTCAACATGATTTAAATGATTATTTAACATAAAACTTATTTGAAATTAAATTAAATGTAACGTTTATAACAATGTTGTTTTAACAGTGAAAAATTGTAAATCAAAGAGATTTGAGATAAGACTAATAATTTTTCATTTAAAATTAATATGAAACTATTGTAATTTTAAGCCAGCAGCAGTAAATTTTCGCTTGTAATTCGTTTTTTGGCGTCTACATAGCCGACACATGTGAAAAAGACAACAACAAGTCACACAACTAAGCACAACAGTGAACTGTAGCAATGAACAAAGCAAATAAACACTAATACACTTAAACGACAAATTATTTCTTGTAAATTTAATATGATTTCAAATCATAATTGTGTCATGTTGATTTTACATTCCTTTTTTTCTGTGTGCGATACGAATAATAAAATATTGTCTTTGTTAAGCAGGAAAAAAACTGATTTATAATATATTCTTAAAAATTTGTTCGCCTAAAATAATGAATTGTTTTATGCTAAAACATGAAAACACAGAAAAAAGTTTAAATAGTATGAAAACTGATCACAATTTATAATTTATATAACGAGTGATTTTTTTGCTATTATCTTTTTGGCAACACTAGTTTTGACATCTCACGCACGTTTTGTATCTTGTGTCACTGTCAAACATCTTCAGTTTGGTCTATAATTTAATCATGAATCGTCTTACAAACGAACAACGCTTGCAAATTATTGAATTTTATTACCAAAATGCGTGCTCTGTTAAGTTAGATGAAGATCCACTTTTTTATCGAAGAATTGTGTTCAGCGACGAGGCTCATTTCTGGTTGAATGGATACGTGAACAAGCAAAACTGCCGTATTTGGAGTGAAGAGCAGCCAGAAGCATTGCAAGAGCTACCAATGCATCCACAAAAAACAACCGTTTGGTGCGGATTATGGGCTGGCGGCATCATTGGGCCGTATTTCTTCAAAGATGATGCGAATCACAACGTTAGTGTGAATGGTGAGCGCTACCGTGCGATGATAACAAACTTTTTTCTGCCCAAAATGGAAGAGCTTGACTTGCATGACATGTGGTTTCAACAAGACGGTGCCACATGCCACACAGCACGCGAAACAATGGACCAATTGAGAGGCGAGTTCGGTGAACAGTTTATTTCACGCTTGGGACCAGTCAATTGGCCGCCCAGATCGTGCGATTTAACGCCTCTAGACTATTTTTTGTGGGGCTATGTTAAGGCTAATGTCTATAGCGACAAGCCCGCTTCGATTGACGCACTGGAAGCCAACATTGCCAACATTATTCGTGAGATACCGGCCGAAATGTTGGAAAGAGTATGCCAAAATTGGACTAAGCGGATGGACCATTTGAGGCGCAGCCGCGGCCAACATTTGCATGAAATAATTTTCAAACATTAAATTATATCGACCCAACTATCGATCCAAATAAATATTTCATGCATTTTTCTGAATTTTATGTGTTTTTTTTTTTACTTTCCGATAGTTCTTATAAAATCACCCATTATATTATTAATTTATAACTAAAAAACAGGAATTATTTCATACGCAGTATGAATTTAGTTTTTAATAAAAAAATTTATATAATCTTATTTGCTTTGAAAAAAATTTTTAGCTTTTTTGTCAACAAACTCTAAAATGTTTTTTTAATTATATAAAGT
Source organism: Panzeria rudis (assembly GCA_956483635.1). Taxonomy (NCBI): domain Eukaryota; kingdom Metazoa; phylum Arthropoda; class Insecta; order Diptera; family Tachinidae; genus Panzeria; species Panzeria rudis. The sequence continues at coordinate 5,823,304 of OY101448.1, read as the reverse complement.
AAAAATACAATTCAGTTCAAATAGTTTGTTTGGCAGAAAGAAAAGAGTTGTGCCTAGAACAACAGGATATACAAGTTCAATACAAAATTTTTTAAAATATTTTTATTAAGAAATATGAATTAATTTAGATAAAAATTCCTAATTTGAATGAAAAAAGTTTGGCAAAAAAATATCATGGTCAATTCATAGCGTTTATGAAAAAATTCCTTGAATATAAGTTTTTTTTCTCTACACAATATCGTTTTGCTGTAATTTTTCAGCTGTTGTTTTTTATTTTTTTCAGTTTAAAATTTTGTTTTTTGTTATATTGATAAAAATATCTTTAGAGTCGCAGTAAATCATTTTATTTTTATTTGTTAAACTTCGCTAACAGTATGGGAGAGATTTAAAAAGTTTAAAACATTTTATCCTTCAAAATTCATATATTTCTATATATATTTTTTTTGAGCTGCCTTGTAGATAGGTTGGATGTACAAGGTTTCAATTGTAATAAATTTCCCTTTCCTTTATGCGTTTTAAAGTTTTCAACCATTTACCTGCATGAAAACTGTACTAAACTTAATTTGTTAATTTGTATATTTTTACTATGTATTAAAAAACATAGCAGGACCTCTTATGCTTAAAAAACTTTAACGAGCATTTTTTAAGAATTTTTTATTTTAAAAAAAAACATGTGAAAAAATGCGTATTTGCAATTTGTTAGGGCAACATTGTAGACGTATGAGTAATATGATAGTATGTACTATTGTTACAATTTCCAACAAAACTGTCAATAAAATGTACTTAAATTAACTATTTAGCTCAAACAAACTCAGGCCTGATTAATAACTTTCAATGATTCAAAATGATTTAGTCCCGCCATGAATGGTGGGGATAGCAAAGGTTAATACTCACTGCTGTAATTCACATTCAATCTTTTGCATATAAATTTCGAAGGTTGTGTTCATTGAAATGTAAAGAAAGAACTGCAGATTGGGCAAAATGGATGAAATAAAGTATAAATGGTCATAATAAGTCACTCAAGCGCTAAATAAAGAAAGGGATCAACCAGAAAGATTTCAAGAAAAAAAAAACAAACTAAACCACATATTTAAACTAAAATGCTTAGCAGCTCTACACAAAAACAACAACAACATACAGCTGCGTTAAAGTTTTTGGTTAAAAGATTTCAATAAAAAACCCTAACAAGAAAAAAAACAAATATCTAACATTCATGAAGATATAAAATATATAAAAATTTTTATTGTTGCAATAATATACAGACAATAAAATTTTTTTCCCAAATTCAGATCATTCATCGCATTTCTGCTAAATAAACTGCACAAAAGAAAAAATTTTTTATAAAAAAAAATAAAAAGAAAGGAAAGTTTTAAGGAAAAATTACTTTTGTTACAAACAACAAATGCTACTAACAAAAATGTTAAAAACCAAAATTTTTGAATGGCTCAAGTATCAACGAAAAGATGTTTTTTAAAGAAATAAAATTAAATCCTTAAATTGTCTGATAAAAAATAAGACTAGAAAATAAAACGCAAAAACTTATATACAAAAAAATAAAAATAAAAAAAATATAAATGAACTGTGGCACTTAAAACATTCCCTATCACATTTCCTTTAGCCTTCTCGATTCTTTAGCAAACTTTGGTGAAATTTGTTATACGCGTACTATCAATTTAAACAAAAACTTAGACTTCTGTTTCATTGTCAACTATTTATTTCATCCACTTCTTTATTTACGCTTTTTTTTTTGTTTGCTAATAATTACTATTTTATATCAATCATTCCTCCTTTTTCGTGTCTTTAATCTCCCCCTCCTTCTCCTTCTCCTGCTCCTTGATTTCCCTCCTCCTATTTTTTGCCGCCTAAGCTAGAAACATTATGGTTGAAATACGAAAACCTCATTCAGCCTTAAAACGTCCATCATTGAAACGTGAAACGGTTGTTGTCAATAATAGTGCTCCCATGAAGAAAGTAACACTGGTGCCAAACGAGGAGGTAAGTTTGTTTATTTTTTCATATTTTCTCTCACTCTTTCGCTTTTCTTTTATTCAGAATTTTTTATTTTTAGTTTATTGAGAAGTTTTTTTCTTTCCTTATTAGCGTCATATTCAGAAGTGTGTCAGAAATTTTATTATGAAATAATAAATATGGGTCATTATTTTTGAAGCGGACAACCCAAAAATTTTTTTGCCGAAATTCCTTGATATTTGGTATACCTATAATTCTGGTAGCTTTAAATATGTATGCAATAATTTGTGGCGTTCCAGTTGAGTTTAGAAACTTATTGTCTTCCAAATTTTTAATAAAATTTTAGGAATTTTAGGAATTTTTTAACAGGTTTTAAGAAATGATCAAAAAAGACCCATACAGCAAAGAGCTAGAGGGCTAAAATATTCCATGAAATTATTTCTCGTGGAGTTTTAACAATGACCCAAAGGTGGGGCTCATGTAAAAATTTAGAAGTTAGAAAACTTTTAATTTCAATTGGTCATTTCCGGTTGTGATCATGAAAAAAAAATTAATTAAATATTTTTTTTGAAAAGATCAGACGATTTCCTATAAGGAATCACTTATTTAAAATTTTATTGTTTTATTGCTTTCTAGTTCGAAACAATAATTAAACATTTTTTTTTTCAAAAACGGCAGCACTTTCGCATCCCATTACTCGACAAATAAACATCATACCAAAACAAATTTGACATACACATTTATACCTACTACAACTATAGTTATACCAACCCAGGAAACAATTTTAGCCGACATGTCTAAGAACAGAAAAAATCTGACACTTTACCAGACAATCAGCCGATTTGTCTTAAATTCCCTCAGACATTTAGCAGTGGGCAGTTTTCTGGTAAGACGTTTCTGAACATTGTCTGAAATATTATCCGATAAATATCAGAATAGTCTGCAGATTATCCGAAGGCAATTTAATTTCTTTAAAGGCATTTAACAGAGTAGTCTGCACATTTTCTGATCTACGTCTTACGACTTTTAGCGTTCACTTCTGCACATTGTCTGATTTTAGTTTTCGTTACAGTTCTCACTTATTTCTTGGGCTTATACGCACAAATATTTGAGTTTTTAAACTTATAAAATATGGCTGCCATAAGCAGCACAATAATGCATGTAGAATTCTAACCGACATTTCTGATAAATTTCTCCGACTTTTCTCTGATATTAATACGCAAGGACGGAAAACGTATCAGATAAATTGGAAAATGTTCTAATGTTTTGTCAGAAATTTTTCCGACATTTACAAGACATGACGAAAATTCCTTTAGAATTTCCTTACGAAATTCGTCAGAATTCGTACAGAATTCTGTTAGACCTTTCGGTATAGTTTTTAGAATTTCCTCAGACAAAGAGATCCGGCTTCTTGCCAACCACTCATATGATATTCGGTACGTTTTCTGACCGACATCGGATACGAATTCGGCATCTTGTGCGGACATTCTGACTGACTTCGAACCGAAATCGGCAAAAATTGTTTTGCTGGGACGTATCAAGAAATTTCGGCAAGAAAAATGTTTCGGTTGTCCGCTTCAAAAATAATGCCCCATATGGAAATTAATATTTTTTGTCATATTGCCAAATTGTATGAATGCTTTTGAAAACACAGAAATATTATTGATTAGATTTTTCATAGGAAACGATATACGAGTACATACTACAACTTAATACTTCTTTCTAATTTAAATAATAATTGCACAGGTGATTGAAAAGCACTTACTATTTGATGACAGTGATAACAAGTGAACAGAAATTAATTAAAAACCACAATTAAAAGTGATTGCTGATAATAATGACTTACCGATGAGAATAATTCAACCATGATGACAATTAGTTGATAATTTGCTTCATCGTGATTGCCATTGTAGTGGTAAAGTCTTGAACAAATTATAATTCTATTCCAAAAAGATTATTAGAATACACAAGACAACGCCAGAGAACTTTAAATCGATTGCGACTACTTTAATGACACTAGCAATAAGCTAAAACGTATCATACACGACTATTATCTCATTCAGAAACAAACTGGCTCGCTTCTCGTTGCTACATACTATATATATTATGAGAAAAAGCAAATGTCGCATGAGCAGAAAAAATCCACTTTGTATTAAATGTTTGATTCTTAGCTTACCCATCAGCCGTCGTGATATACTGCTGGTACCTTTCGAACATGATTTTGTCCTCGGCTGAGCTCCTGTCTACGGTATACTTAGGGATCCGCGAACCCTCAGTATATAATAAGATTTATTTTTCTTTTTCTGCAGCTAACAAATTCAGCTTTTACTATATAGATTTTAATTCAATCACAGTGATAAATTAGTGGCAACGACTTGCTAGTAGAGCATTCAGTCCGAAGACTAATGAGAGAAGAGCTGTCCCGAAAACTACTGAGGTAATAGATGGCCTAGATGACTCGCAGTAAAAATTTATTAATCGTAGTGTCCGTATTACTCAATACTTCGACACCGATTTTTCGTTTTTCAAACCGTACAGAAAAAATTATTTTCCAAAATTCTCCTATTAACTGTTTACTCACAAACATTTTTATTTTCAATTAATATTTTAATTGAATCAACGTTTATTTCCATTGGTTTTATTTTCTTTTAAAACAATGCTATCAATTAGATTTTAAATCAAGTTACCATAAAATAGAAAAAAAATTCTACATGTCAATTGTGTGTAAATAAAACAAATTTAGTTTGCATGTGTGAGAATTGTATAATTTTTCTTAGTATGTGACATTGTTTTATGACAATTAACTGATTGTTTTTTTAATCACAATTAATATTTTAATTGATATAATATTTTTTAATTGAAAAAATCGAAAAACATTTTCAATTATTTCTGTTGAGTTAATACTGCAATTTTCGTGATTGGTGGAAAATTAATTAATTTTTTTTATTGGATCTTCGTTTTTCTTAATTCAATACTAGCAATTAGTACTTGAGCATCTTTTAATCGACATATTCTCAAATCTATTTTTATCGATTGTCAAAGACGACAATTGCTTTAAAATTACGTGCTGCCACCCACAGTGCCTACAAAAAGGATTACAATTAATTCCTAAAATTTTATTTTATTTTATTCGACACACGTCCTTTTTGTACACAGAAAAAAATAAGTTTCGTTTTTGATAACAAAAATCCCGGTATTCAATAATTTTTTTTCAAATTTCTTGTGATAAAGAATTCCCCTATATTGATAACAAAATTATTTCAAAATAAAAATATATATATATATATTTAAAAAATGTTGACATGGCTGGAATACGAACCCGGGCTTTCCGGACGTAAAGCATACACTCTATAACTGAGCCATATCCTATTTATTTTTTTATGGGATACAACTTGTTTTAAGTACTTATGTATAAAAAGAAAAGAAATAGCCGGCATGGAAAAGAAATATTTACAACGAAATATTTTATTATGTTAAAGATAAATGTTATTGAAATTCATATATTTTTTTAATAACATGGTTTTATTGAATATAATTCTTGTCTATTTTTTTCTGTGTAGCCAATTTTAATGATTTTTTTGTTGTTCTTTTTCTTCGCTTCGATAACTTATAAAATATTTAATAGAATTTTTAACTAAAAAACGAGCCACTAACTGCCACTTGGCAAAAATAACAACAAAAAAAAGACAACAAAAATAAAAATTGAAGGCGTTGCTTCAAACCTTGACCAGCACAAGAATTTCCTACAACTATTCAGTACATTTTTTTCAGTGGCATCTTTTTCTCAGCTTTCTATAATTAAAAATTAGACTAAAAAGTTGTATAATCCTTTTTGTAACAAAAACATAAAAGCCGAAAATACAATGAAACAAACTAAAGAGACAAAATAATGAAGTGAAGCCCCATTTTCCATTTTGTTGATTAACACTAATTACTCAAGCTAACGGAATAAAATGTCTAACAAAGAATTTGAAAGTTAGTTTCTTGGTAAAAAAAAAACAATAAAGAATAGAGATAACGGATATAAATGACAAAAACAAATTGAATTAAAAAAAGTGAAAGCAATAAATAAAATCACCCACAGAAGGATTAAGGACACGAATAAGTAAAATTACAGATAATTTATTAACTTTTGTAGGACTTAAACCAAAATGCCGGCATTTCAAAAGCTGTTTATCTTTTAATTAATGTATTTAAAAAAAAATAATCGAAAGAAAGATTATTAAATAGATAATAATTTCACAAAATGAGTTTAAATTTTATACCTACGCAGAAAAAAATAAGTTTCGTTTTTGATATCAAAAAGAAAAAAATATATAAATTAAAAAAAATTTTTTACATGGCTGGGATACGAACCCGTACTTCCCGAACGTAAATCATACTCTCTACAGCTGAGCCATGTCTCAGTTATTTTTTTATAAGATAAAACTTGTTCTAAGTACTTTACGTATGAAAAGAAATAACCAGCATGGGAAAGAAACACATATAACGAAATATTGTATTAAGTTAATGACAAATGTTATTGAAATTCATATTTTGTTTCAATAACATGGTGTTATTGAACATAATTCTTGTTGCTTTTCGCTGTGCACGGATATTTTGATAACAGTCTGGTTTGGCAGCTCATTATGAATAGTATTACGCCTAAGGTAACTTGGCAAATTGTTGACATTTTTAAGTTTAAGCATGTATGGGAGTCATTCATGTCCTTGCACTGATTTTCCTTAAATTTTACCCGGAGTTTATTGAAATAACTTCTCTAACTTACGAAGATATAAAGCAAAACAGTTTTTTTTAAGAACGACTCTGACGTGATAGCTATTTTTTCAATTTCAACAAGGCGATAGTTCTAAGTCAGTGCAAATAAATATCGCATACAGCTTTCCACTCTTTGCGCTCTATCTTAAAAAAGGTTACATCCTACGAAATATTATTGTATACCAAATTTATAAGAAATTATAATTTCTGCAACGGTTGTTATAACACCAAAAACTAAATACATATATTTGAAACGATAGCGACATAGTCAAAAAACATCTAGAGCTGCTACCATTGACCTATGCCGTTACGCCTACACGATATTATATGAAACTTTTGAAACCGCTTAAATACGCCAAACATAAACGTATAAACAAAATTTTAGATTATAACTTATGTACTTTTGAATGAATGTGACTGGTGAAACATTTTAAAACCGCACATTTTACCTTCGTGCACTCAATGATGAGCTCGTTGCAAAATATGCTGTCCGTCTTTGATTTTCATAGAAGCAACAAAAAAATATATTTCAATTTGTGACTGCTCTGCGCAAAATTTGGTGATAAATGATCCAAAAGTCTTATGACTTGAGAAAATGTAAGTGATACCAAAAGTAAGGAGTAATGATTGTTGAGAAAAGACATATCGTGTAAATGGTCACATATTCACCATTTTCAATCAATTAGTTGGCACTCGGGTTAGTATTTTAGTAAACGGCACTGAAAAAAGTTGATGTAGCTGGATCTAAGACCTATCACATAGTATCTAAATAATGTTAATTGCCTCCCTCTAATGCGACCCCCATGTTACTCAGGAACCAGTCCAGTAATTATATTTAGGTATAAATCGCAGCTTAACTAGTCTTTTTAATATTGAAATATAAGTGGCCCTGTGGTCGAGTGGATAGTGTGCTAGCCTGAAATGTTGTAGGTTATCGGTTCGAGTCCTATCAAAGACTCCGCTTAGAAATAAAACACAATTTCTACTTGCATTTGTATCAATTAAAAAAAATTATAAACTTTCAATTATTAATCAATTATTACAGCTAAATGGGGGAAAAGTATTTATATGTATATGATTTATATTATTCTACACCGATTGAGTCTCCATAAGATAGTTCAGAGACAAGTCACAAAGGGCATACAAAGCATCAGCTAACCCCATCCTAGGCCATCCTCACGTAAAAGTGACTGGTCCGCACTCAAAGATAATTTTTCGGTGTGTAAATATTTTCTATACGCTTTCACTTTTGTAGAATCAACAAAAAAATATACTTTAATTTGTGACTGGTGAGACAAGTGCAAAGTATATGAATGCAGCGCTTTTTAAATCACGTTAAACCTTTTTTATATGTATGAATGTATTAGCGGAGGCCGGAAATTTCGTCCTGTCTTCGCCACAAAAATTTTTACGAGCTAGAGTTGGGAACCGATCACCTGATGTGCATAAATCATACGTAATCACTCGTGAATAAAGTTTTGTTTCAAAAATATGAGCATGTATTTCTAACGAATTGCTGTCAATACAGCTTAAGTTTTCTGAAAGCGTGAGGACTAACAAGGCACGACATGCCTCATTCTAAAATCTTGAATTTCTCATAGAGGATTAGAAACTTATGGCGTTTTCCTTTCTACAAAAGAAATGTTGCATTGTTTGCACTATTCAATGAAAAGTTCCAACGTAATAATTTTTCGAGGACATGAATTTATTAGAAATTATTGTATCATCCCTTACGAAGGTAAATTTTTGCTATAATTGCTATTTTTTTAGTAAAAAGTAAAAAAAAGTTACACTTTTTCTAGAAAAGAAAACGCCAATTAGAAATCTTTTAAAACTTGCGCTTTTCGAAATACGCTGATTTTGAGTTCACGATTGGTGGGTTTGTGTGCTGCTCTAAATAGTTGGACATTGTAGGGACAATGTGTTGATCGTTTTATGCCCCAGTTCACAGCTTTTAGTAAACTAATGTCGATGTTTTATTTAAAAAAATGCCATTAGTTAACTGAGAGCAAATAAAATGCGAATTCGAACGGTTTTAAAAACATATTTTTTTTTTTTGTCGAAAAAGGCTGGTGATTGTTTGAAATGATTCGATACTAGAGAAACAAATCCATCTCACTTAGAGATGCCAAACGGGAAGTAACGTCCCCGAAAATGCCGGGATTTTCGGGATTCTATAAATCCCGAATCCCGGGATTTTCAAATTTTGAGTCCCGGGATTTTCGGGATTTCCGAATCCCGTTTTTTCACAAATAATAAATTTTTTTAATGTCAGCTTTTAAATTACTTGAAATGTCATGTTAAGGAATGCTAAGTCGAAAAAAACTCAAAACGGAGCATTAAAATATAAATTAAACACAAATTAAATTAGAAGGGTATAAAACAAGGAACAAATTTTGAACCGGAGTAAGAAATGCACCGTTTGTCAAAAATGCAACATTGAAGTTCAGATTAAAAAATATATTGAGAAGAAAAATTGTCAGGCGTATGGGGGCATAAAACTATGATTTTTCATATCCAATTCATTCGAAAGTCGAAAGTAAGTTTTAATTTGACTATAAATATAAAGAAAATACTATGATATAAGTTGCTAAAACCAAGCATATGCTATCACTTTCATCAATAAGTATAAAAAATGTGATAAATTTATAAGCAACAAACAGTATATGCCAGATGAAAAACTTGTTTCAGAAACATCAAAATCAAACAAATTGTTTAATTAAAAAGTCAAAAATCGAGCTTTTAAATAAAAAGTAACAGTTTTCAATTAAAAAACATTAATTTCTTAATAATATTTTTCGGGATTAAGAAATGTCGGGACCCCGGTTCAGGATTTCGGGATTCTATTGCTAAATCCCGAAAGCCGGGATTTTAAAAATCAGTCCTGACTGGCATTTTAATCTCAGTATTTTTTTATCATTTTCATTATAAAACTATTCAATTTAGCCACGTACAGTCTCAGTTTTGCTTTAGGTTAATAAATTTAAATAAAGTGCTATCGCTTTTTTCATGGTTCATAACTGTCCGGACAATCACAATTTAATATTATGGCCTTTTAATCATTATGGCAACTTAAACAACAACAGCAACCAACACAAAATTATGGCTCAATAACGTCTAAATAATTTACTGTTGGCCATAAAAACAAATTCTTGCGCCAGAGAACAACAGACCAGAATCAGAAATTATTGCCTGGATTTGTTAATAATTGTAACAATTTGTCTGAAACATTTTTAACAACAAGACTTTTTGCTATTTAAAGCTCCTGCTCCAGTGTCCTAAAGCATTTTTAAGAGCGTATAAGACGAAAAAAGTGTATAAAAGCATTAAAGCACACAGCGCGAAAAGGACATTATTTTCGCAATAAATAAAATAAAAAACAAAGAGTAAAAACAGTGAGAAATGTAGCCGTCTACTTAGCATCCTGTCGCTTTCTTAGTTTTGCCAAGTGCTGGGAAATCTCTTGAGTTGAACAATTTAAAAAATGCTGTTATTTTTTCTGCTACAATTATCGTTACTCTTGTTGTTAACAACACAAAACAACTGTCACAAATTTTTCACAGTTCTGTTTTTCCATTTATTTTTCTTACAGTTTTTGTTGCAATTTTCGTTACAATCATTCATTTCAGTGAATTGACTTAAAAAAAAGAAATACTTTAAGAGTGAAATAGCAAGAAAAAAGGAATTGAAGTGTTAAGTTTAATAGGACTATTAAGAACAAACATTTCATTTTACCCTGCAATATTTTTAATGTAAGTCCTTTTTAATGTCCTTTTTCAGACTTAAAAGTTCTATTAAATTTCTATATGAAATGAATTGTTCTTTATTTTGAACAAGATTTTGTTCTGGAAAAATATTTTCTGTTAATTAACAAAAATAATAATAATAATAATAAAATGTTCATCTATATATCGGGTGTTTATTTTAGAGTTGGACTTTATTAAATTGAAATGAAATACAGAAAACATAAATTGGGGTTATTATTAGCGAAACAATAATATTATATTATAATGGCATTAGCGTTGCACAGTGGGGGAATTATAAAAAAAACAGTAAATAATTCTAACTTGGTAAATAAAGCTACTTTGGCATTTTAACAAATTACTTTAACATGATGATGTCATTGGAGTTCTTACCATATTGGGTTACAAAACATAACAAAAAAGAGTAATTCTAATTCTAAACGTACATTTAGGTTTTTTTAACAATGTAACTAAATGAAATATGAGATGGTCGAATGCATATTATACGAGTAGTTTTCGCTATATTCAATGGATGCTGATATTCGATTTTTTAACATTTTTGTGTATGATTTTTGCGCAAACAATACACGAAACACAATGAGTATAGCGTTTGAAAGCTCAATACATCTACTCTTTAAAAACAAAAAATTATAATAATCGCAGGACGAAATCAAAAGTTGTGACCACTTTTTCAATTTTGACTTGGGTTGACATGAAAAATAAAAAATGTGCTTTCTTAATAGTTCTTTATAACCATGTATCAATGAACGAAAAGTAGGCTAACTCTTCTTTCAAATGAGACTAATTTTAATAAAATCGACCAACAATGTTTAAAGTTATGTTAATTTGAAATAATTATGTGTAGCAAAATACGACCTACCTAAGACAGTCTTCGAACATATTACAACCCACAGCGCGGTAGGAGCAAAATTTTTTTTAACGGAAACCAGAAATTTGTAAACAGATAATGTTCTTTGTATCGTTGCTAGCCTTTAGCTGATGTTAACTTTTTTTAACGTCTTAAAATTTTTAGATAAATTATATATAAAATTTTCTTTTACGTAACGCTCAATACATTTTTATACGAATTCAATATTTTTCACTATATTTTGATTTTAAAACGATTCAGAATTCCAATTAAATTAAAAAATAATGGATAACACTCAATACATTTGTTTATATAAATCATGATTGATTGATGAAACGTTTTGCAATATAATACTATTTAACAAAGTTCATAAAACTTTTAAATATTTAGAAGAGCAAACCTACGCTATTATTTTATTGTATGTTGCTAATGCAATTTTAATAATTAAACTGAGTAATTGAGCGTACTGAAAAAGCGTAACGCTCAATACACAAGACTGCAGACAACAACAATTTAAAAAGAATTATAATTTAAAAAATTGTATGCGCCAAATAAGAGAAGCAATTGCAAATATTCTAAAACCGCTATAAGTTTTGGAAAAATTCACAGTTTCTTAATGTGGAAAATCAACAGCTTGCATTACGGGCATGACATTTATTTATAATCTATTAAATCATGCTAAAGCAGTTTTAATTTTAAAATTTATGCGTTTAGTTCTTACAATATTTTACTATACTTTCAACGGACACAAAAAAGCATTATAAATGATAATCACCCATAAATTTATTAATTTTTTGAATTTGATGACGTGATATCTCCACAACCATAGAAGTTAGAAATCCAAAATTTGATATCCATTACTATAATATACTAAAAAAAAACTCCACATAAAATTTTATCCAAATCGGAGATGGCGAGGTCCGGTCCACCCGTATTATATTTCCATCTCATAAATAATCTTTTGCTATATCAATTTAAAATTAAATAAAAAATGTTTCTTTACTGGTTATTAATATATTATACACATACTTTTGATTTATCTGTTCCGTACACTCAGGGTTCAGGTAATTAATATCCGCACAAAAACATAAATGTGAAAATAAGGCCAAGTTCATATCAAAAATTTCGCCCATAAAAAGTACTGAGATCAAAATAAGGACCAAATTCTTGATAGGTACCATACCGTCTCATTTCTAGGCAACCTGTAAGCTTGGCAACATTTTTCCTATAACTCTTTCCCATATTAGAAAGGGCAAAGAAAATATTGCCAAGCTAACAGGTTGCCTAGAAATGAAATGGTATTGTACCTATCAAGAACTTGATCTCAGTACTTTTTAAAGCCGAAATTTTGGATAAGAACTAGGCCTTATATTCACATTTATGTTTTTGTGTTTATCTCAGTTCTTTTTACCACCCCACACCCCCCTCCCTCCGCCCACCATAGATGCAAAATTTCCGTATTCACATTTTCCCATCAAGACCTACCTGTATACCGAATCTCAGATTTTTAGCTATATTGGAAGTGCCCTGTAAAAAGAAGGGGTACCCTAGTCCCCCAGATGAAAAGTGACCGTGTGTATCAAATTTCAGCTTTCTAGCTATCTGGAAATGTCCCATACAAAGAAGGGGCACCCTAGAAAAAGGATTTTCTATTTTTATGGGTAATAATTTTAAGAATTATTTGAACATTTTCATAATTTTTGTCAGTAGATATTATTAAAGTGTGAGCCTGCTCAAATTTTAACATAATAATAAAATAATTAAGTTTATCTCTTTTTTATGTATTTAAAACAATCTTTTCACAAACACAAGTCACACAATAAATTTATCTACACACAGAAAAATTTCCGTGTAAAATCGTCGAAAACCAGGTTAACTTAACATTTTTCGGTAGTGATTTTGCTTCGTAGGTGTTTCATGTTAAATCAACATGATTTACAATAATCTTGAAAGAAAGTTTTTCCTTTTGAATTAACTATATTTCATGTTGATTTAATATTCCAGTACAGTTAAATCAAAATGAAGTTGATACTGAAATAATACGAAAAATCATATTGAATCAAAGTAATTTCGAGTTGAAACAACGTGAATTTGATATTGGAACAACACGAAGAATCATGTTGAATCAAAGTTATTTCAAGTTGAAACAACGTGAATTTGATATTGGAACAACACGAAGAATCATGTTGAATCAAAGTTATTTCAAGTTGAAACAACGTGAATTTGATATTGGAACAACACGAAGAAACATGTTGAATCAAAGTTATTTCAAGTTGAAACAACGTGAATTTGATATTGGAACAACACGTAGAATCATGTTGAATTAAAGTCATATCAAGCTGAAACAACATGACTTTAATGTAGCTATTTTATTAATTATTTTACTTACGTGATAGTCATCAGAAAACTTTTCGTTGTAGCTGACTGCCCCAGCCAAGATTTGAACTCGTGCCACCTGCATGATAGTCCACGCGCTAACCACTGCAGCCACAACAGCTTCAAACTTTTCTTTACTTATATACTAAATAAATACCATCGTATGTAAAATGCATTTCATTTTAATTCAACATGATTTAAATGATTATTTAACATAAAACTTATTTGAAATTAAAGTTATGTCGATTGAAAATGAAACTTAACGTTTATAACAAAATTGTTTTAACGGTGATTTAAGGTTAGATTAATTATTTTCCGTTTAAAATTAATATGAAACAATGGTAATTTTAAGCCAGCAGCAGTAAATATTCGCTGCTAATTCGTTTTTTGTCGTATACATAGACGAGACATGTAAGAATAAACAACAACAAGTCACACAACTAAGCAGAAGAGTGAATTGTAGCAATGAACAAAGCAAGTAAACACTAACACACTCAAACGACAAATTATTTCTTGTAAATTCAATATGATTTACAATCAAAATTGCGGCATGTGGATTTTACATTCCTTTTGTTTTCTGTGTGTAGAGGCTTTTAAAGTTATTTTTAACATTTTCCTTCTCTTCAACTACTTTATTAACGAATTGTGTTTGTGTTATATTGTGTTTTTTTTTTTCTTCTTCTGATAAATCTATTTTCTCTTTTGCTGCTGCGATAGTCAAATTTATGGCCTTTTGCCAAAAGGCAAATAATTGATTTGGGTACAATTCTTTATTGTTTTAAGGATTGAATAACACAAAGTAAAAAAAAACAAATTTATTTTATCTGCTGCTAAAGTTTGAATTTGTGTTTGTATGCAAATAAAATATTCACAAATATTTAAACGTGTCTAATATATAAAATGTCCTTAAATAAATTATCATGCCCTCTAAGTTAACAAAATAAAATGTTTACTGTTTATCTGTTTAGTTCCATTTGGCTTATTAAAAGATTTTTTTTTGTCTCAATAATATGGGATATTATATGAGGGCGGGTCTATGTTGATATTCTAAGCTCGTTATATTATCGTCTGTTAAATCTATTGTTTATTATTCAGTCAATGATGTCAAAAATCAATTTTTAAAAAGTGGATTTAACGAAAATTTCATAGAATTATCTCAAAATTATAAATTGTAGAATTTTTACAAGAGACAGACAGACAGACACAGTAATTTATTATTTGTTGATCTATACAATAAGTATAATTTGATCACAGTTGGTCTAGGTGTGATTTTTACAAAAAAAAGTACTCCACAAAAAGTGAGTATGGAGTTTGAAAGGTCTCTATATCTACTATCAAAATCAACCGATAATGTTAAAAGCTATAAAAATTTCAAATAATTATTCGTATCAAAATGCGAAAAGGCGTACGAACGCATCTCTAATTGAATTTTTTTCTAAAATCATATCTATGAAGATGCCCTTTAGATACGTACACAGAGAAAACAGATTCGTTGTGGCAACCGAATTCGTTGCCAATCGAATTTTGGCGGTTACACCCACTATCTTATAATTCAATTGTATATAATGAACGAATTCGATACAATGAACTGAATATATCAGCGAAGCCATTGAAATAAAATATTATTGTGAATAAAACAAAAAATTTTAAATATAAATTTATTCTACCTCAGACACAAATCAATATATAATTTACAATAAAGCAAAGCACAGATGCAAACAAATGTAAAATAAATTTATATGAAATCATATTTTGACTATCTCGTCTTATTTTTCAGCGTACATCGTATTGCAATAAATATCGAATCTGATTTTTTATTCTATAACAGCACAGACTAAAAAAAGTTCGTACTATAAAAATTTTTTAGTTGTAATCAACAATAAGAAGTACTGATACATGAGTAAAGTTAGTTATATCTTCCAAATCTATAAGTTAATTTAAGCAACTTTAAATTTGATTAGGTTAATTAATGTTTCGGCTGTGGACAACTCGTTTCAAGATTGAATATTGAATTAAAGCTGTAAATAAAGACAATGTGTTGCGTTTCTTAATTTTTATTATTTAAAATGGATAAATGATTATTAGAAGTAATGTTTAATAGTTGTAACCGTTTTTCAACCAATATGTTTTCTCTGTGTACGTATCTAACAATTGTATGTTCCTGAAGAAAGTATTTTAATAGAGAAAAGAATGATGGTGGGTGCTTTTTAGGACCAAAATTCCAAATTCTTTCAATTTTCAAATCAAAAATTGTACAACTCTCACAAAATGTTTCTATGCGCATTTTTTAGACTATTCGAAATTTTGTTGTTTAACTAACCAATAAACAATTGTGACAATTGTCTATTTTGAAAAATTGAGAATTTTAAATGTTAAAATGTACATACCTTACAAACTTAACCAAATAATTTTTTTACAGCCTTATAAGGGCTATAAGGACACAAGAAACTTTTGGAATTGGGCGAGATACAAGGAAATGACAAGCGTTGGAAATTTTACATGACCGACCTGCACTTCTTAGGACTTCATAGCTCCGCCCCTGAATAATAGGGGAAGCTGAACTTCTTAAATTATATCGGAATACTCGTCTGCTATCTCCAAGTGAAATTTTATACTGATCAGACTATCGGCTAATTGGTTGATTTGATTGATGTTCCACTTGCGTTTTTTTACTTCGTTTTTTTATGAAACTTAAAATTTGGATGTTTTCATTTGAATTAAATTAAAAATAAATTAAAAAACTGAAAAACACATTTTTGCAAATATGTATATTGAAAACGCTACTTAAGAAAAATATTCAGCAACACCAAACTAGTTTCAAAAACATCTCTTTTTTATGTTAATTTATTTTGTTAACTAGTGTAATGTATAAAAATTATACTTACTACACTCTTCATTAGTTCGATTTCCTTTCGTATGTCTGTAATTTGTATCTTGAGTGTAAATATCCAAAAAAGGAATGTGAGGTTTTTTTGTTACATTCGAAACAGATACTGATTAAATTGAGCTTCGAAATTAAATTAAACAGAAAACCACATAAGAATGTGCATATAAAATTACTTAAAGATACAGACTTACATGCAACTATATACACATATACATATCTAAATATACATACATACATACATATGTATGTATGTATGTATGTATGTATGTATGTATGTATGTATGTATGTATGTATGTATGTATGTATGTATGTATGTATGTATGTATGTATGTATGTATGTATGTATGTATGTATGTAATCATGAACAATTATTTAAATTAACCCTGCAGATAACGCGGCTAGTCCATACACGAATGTAAAGTATACTCCATAGAGGACTAGGACTAGTCCAAGGGTAGCCCAAATGTATGGAGAAAACATGGTCGATTTAATATTACGACGTCGTAGGGCTGGACCATATAACCCTGCTTTGCACTACATCGAAGTAGACTCAAAACTACTTTATGTAACTACTTGATGGAGTACTCAAGTGTTCGCGGTTGAAATTTTTAACTAGAAGCTCTTGTTTGCAAATGCCATGGTCCATGTCTGTATTACATCGGAGTAGTCTTAAAACTACTCTATGTCTCTAATCGATGCAGCATTCAAGTATTCGTGTTTTAACGATTGCAGTTGTTAAAACGAAAACATTTGTTGGTTAACTAGAAGCTCTTGTTTGCAAATGACATGGTCCATGACTGCATTACATAGGACCATGTTTTAACTAATCTATTTTAGCAAAATATCTGCAGGGTAGACACACACAAGCACGCATACATTTAAAGAAAAACCACAGGAATGGAAATGTACCCTGCAGACAATATTTGGCGACGTCGTCCATTTTAGCTGAAATGTATTAATTACAACATGGTTCTATGTAATGCAGTCATGGTCCATGTCATTTGCAAATAAGAGTTTTTAGTCAGCCGGCAAGTGTTCGGTAGTGATACATAGTGACATGAAGCAGTTTTAAGACTACTCTGATGTAATGCAGTCATGGGCAATGTCGCTTAACTACAAGAGTTTGTAGTTAAGCGACAAGTGTTCGCGTTTTAACGATTACAAATAGTATATGCAATCGTTACAGCACGAACACTTGAGTGCTCAACCAAGTAGAGACATAGACTAGTTTTTAGACTACTCTGATATAATCCAAAGCAGGGTTATATGGTCCACCCCTAAGACATCGTAATGTTAAATCGACCATGTTTTCTTCATACAATTGGATTACCTTTGGACTAGTCTTCTATGGAGTACACTTTATATGATTGTATGAAATAGTCGCGTTATCTGCAGGGATAACAAGCACTGACACACATGTTACGTTACAATATGGCGTATTTTAACCGTTAAATAGCGATTACTCTTTATCGCTCCATGCTTTCTTTTCAAATATTTTTCGTTTTATCCTTGCTTGTATTATTGTATGTAACCTTACACGCACATATACTTTAAAACTTTCCAACAATACATAATAATAAAATTTGATTTTATTATTCTGCAGTTACTTTGAGATCATGGATGGACGCTTGTGTTGGTCGGAATGTGTGTGTGTATTTAAAGGATTGTTTGTTCGTTTGTTTAAGAATGATTTTACATATTTTAAATTCTGAAAAGTTGTTATTTATTACAATATAAATGACCTTTAGTATTTTTGTTTTATCGCATGCTTTTTGGTTTTTATTACTTTAGATAACAGCTCTTAAGTATTTTAAGATTTTTTTAATGATTGACAATTAAATTGGTTTTTTATTTTACTTTTTTTCTGCTTTCTCTATCCATTAATTTAGTGATAGAAGCATATATTTTTTTCGTTTATTTTATAACTATAAAAGAGTAAAATAGCATTTCTTGAAAGTTTTGCTTAAATGTTAATTTCTTAATTTATAAGAAATGATGTCATGTACGATTAAGCAAATGCTTATTTTTTATAATTATTCATCGAAAAAAGAGGATGTTGTATTGGCGTTAGTTGTACACTAATTTGGTTCGAAAAAAAAAAGTTGAGCCGGTCAGCTCCTAGGATTAAAGATTAGTTGAAAACAATTCCAAAAATATTTTTTTAATTTCTTGCCACGCCCCTGGATACCGCCCTTTTAATTTTTTGTACGCTGCGTCGGTATTTGTAGTCCGATCATTACATAATGCACATCGTTGTTCATGGTTTGACTATGGCTACATTTTTGCTTTGGTAAATTTTTAATCTGATATCAAACTCAGGCCGCCACTTATGACTTCTCGAATCCTTCCCCCTCCCCCCAAATGTAAATTTTTTGCACGTGGCATGAAAGCTCTCCTGAAACTTAGTATGTATATCTTTTAATATTCACACTTTTATGCTACGCCCTAACGGTAAGCCCCTTTTTCTTTTTCAAATACATACTACATCAAACCAGGCCAAATAAAATAAAATAAAAAATTATATCGTAGAATGACGTTTCTAAGAATGTAATAAATATATTTTTGCCACGCCCCAATATATAGCAATTTTTGTGTTTTACATATAGCGCCGCCATTTAAAGTCCGATCTTATCATGTCTCATATCGTTTTTATATCTTGACTGTCACCTACTTTTTGGCTTTGGTGACTTTTTAATTCGACATCGAATTATGACATCTCGGATCCTTCCCCTCTTATGTACACTTTTTTCCACGTGGCAAGAAAAGCCTTTCTAAAACTTTACATGTCTACCTTTTAACATTCTCACTTTTACGCCACGCCCCAGTATTAAGTTAATGTTTCCTTTACTCATACATATAACATCGCTTGCCGTTTTAGATATTGGTCGACCTGGCTTAAATGCAATATATATGTGGAAATAAAAAAGGGGCTAACTATTGGGGCGTAGCATAAAAGTGAGTATATTAAAAAGAAGATATACTAAGTTTTAGTAGGGCTTTCTTGCCACGTGCAAAAAAGTGGATATAAGAGGGGAAGGATCCGCGATAGCATAAGTGCCGTCCAGAACTTGATGTCGGATTAAAAAGTCACCACAGGCAAAAAAGAAACTATAGTCAAGCCATGAATAACGATATGCAATATGTTATGATCGGACCATAAATGGCAACGCAGTGTACAAAAAACTAAAAGGGGCGTGGCAAAATTTAAAAAAAAATATCTGTAATTTTTTTCAACTAATCTTTGATCTTAGGGGGTGACTGGGTAAACTTTTTGTACACCCAGACCATCGTAGCAACGTAGTGCTGATTGCCTTTTTCTGCTTGGGTATCTACTAGATGTCTGGAAGGTTCCCTTAAGGCATTTTGTGTGGTTCCAACACTTTCGGAACAATAATGCTGCGAGCAACATGTACTAGAAATTGTAATTGGATAGCAATTTTTTTTACTTTTACAATGTGTGGAAACTAGACTTGGGTCCAACTCGTTCGAACTCATTCAACAGCTCCTTTTAGAAACAAACCTATGATCAAACCCATGTAATCTAGGGGAAATCATCTTCTCATTAAAAATGTATTTTCGAAAGTTCTTTGCAATACATGATTATCACAACATCGCTGTTGTGAAAGTGTTTGAAATAATGCAAATGGCCTAAGCACACCTATAAGATATCTTGTGCAACCCTGTAGTATTGACTAGCTTGAGCTTTTCACATGTTTACATGTTTACATGTTCACTTGTTTACATGTTCATTAGGGTGTCCGTTGGTTTTTAAAGTGAAACTATTTTTGGTCTCACCGTAGGGTAGTTTCTTATAAATACCTATCGATTTGTGGTATGAAACTTGAAGAAATCCAAACTTTAATTTTTTTACGCCCACTCTAATACTCACCCTTTAAGAGGAATATAATATTTTCTTCTTTCAATAAGTTGTGCGTAAATTGAAAACTTTAAACTCGTTTTTGTAAAATAAGTTTTTTTGGGTTATGACTTTCTTGCATCAAATGAGCGATATGTATACTTACATGCTTGAAAATGGCATCATTATAATTAGTTTTTTAAAATTTAACTTATTTAGTTTGAATTAAGCTAATATGAATGTAAAGCTTTTAAATCAAAATCAATATATTTCAGTTGATTTTATTTATAAAAAAAATCGTTATTCATTTCGGTTTATGGAAATAATTTAAATAAATGAAGCCCGTAGCAAAAAATCTAAAGTGTAATTTGCATATATTGACGTGCAAAAGAACCATTTGTGGTGATTGTTTGTATCGATACATAAACTGAGGATACAATTTTGCATGAATAATAAATCAAAATAACACTTCGTTTCCGCCTTCCACCTGCAAAGACAAAAGAGAGCTTTTTACTTTTTATTTTTACACATTTTAAGCAGCACACTGACATTTGTCATTATGTGCAAAATAAAAGAAAATGTACAAAATTTATAACTTTGTTTTACTCGTGTTCGTGTTCCCAAGAAGTAAAATATAATAAATATAATGAAAATGTCAATATGATAATAATGCAAGGACAACAAAAACAAAAAAATAGAAGTGTCATGATATTGTAAATTGTTGTACTAAAACTTTTGTATTTTCTCTAATACAATACACTTACACCTGTTATATATTTATACACTGTTTAATACTGTATTAGATAACGTTGGTGTTGGAATGTTTTGTAGATAAAAGGAAGTAAAAATAAGTCGCACGCAATCAAACAATTTAGCAAAAGAAAAATGAAATCTTTAGTTTGTTTGAGTGTTCTTGATATTAATCTTAATCACTTTGCATCGAGTGACTGCTTGTTAGAGCAGTTTTGTGAAAGGTGTCAACTGATATTGTTATAAAAAAAATTTATTTGAAAGTTTACAGACAAGCTGAAACGAGTACAAGGAAATTGTTTGTTTTTGTTGCTTTTTATAAGTTGTTTCCTTTGTTATTTTTCCTTTATTGTAATTGTTAGATGTTCTAGATGTGAAAGAAATTCATTTATTTAGTTATAAAAGATCTGCCAAGACTAAAGAGATTGTATCTGTTTTAAGCGGCCCACCCACTTGCAATATAATTGTGCAATTTTTCGTATTGTACAATGATATCGCCAATGTGTATGTTATATTCGAAGTTGGCACAATATACAGGGAAAAATCAAAAGATTTTTGATTTTTATTGTATAGTAATGAAAACTGTGTGATGTGGTGGCAACATTGTTTTGTCTTATGTTTACTTTTTCACTGTCAGGAAAATTTGGCAATATTTTCTTTGAAAATATGAACATGAACGTATAAGGAATATTAATTTCAATACTATAATATTCATCATACATCACACAAAACATAATAGGAATCTGTGCGAAGCCTTAAATGTTATATTCGCCTTTGGTGTTTAATTCTTTTTAAGTCGACAAAACTTAATTTTTAGCCAAAATATAGAATTATTTTAACGTTCTGACCACACAATTGTGCCGTATCCGCTGTTTTCTGCATATACTAAATCGACAATATCATTAGTCCAGTAAAATAGTGTGAAAAAAAATTTCACATCAATCAGCGAAGATTAAAGCATGTCCGTACGCCCATCAAAGTTTCAGCAAATGCTCTTTTTCTGTCTTTTATGTCTCATAACATAATAAATATAGTATTTACAAGAAAAACTTATTTTAAAAAGCTGCCTTGCCGGCTTTTATCTAAATCGCATAGTTAAGAAAGTAAACAGCAATATCGAAAAAAGCCCATAACAATTAAAATTTCAAAATGATTACACTAGTTTACAAATTTTTGTCAAACTTCTTCGTTCCCTAGAACTAAAAGTAGCTGTTTCTTCAGTTATATGGGCTGCTGAACGCGAATCTGCTGTTATCGGCTCTAGTTTTTGCGGTACACCGTTATGTCAGAAATGAAAGCCGTTACACGTCATCCATATATTAGCATAACTGTAAGAAAGGCTTACTCGATTCAGTAAAAGAGAAAACCCAAAATTCAATAACAAAATTATATTTAAGCCGAGCGAACAAAATAGTTTTTAAATCTGGCCATTAGTTTCAGAGATATTGTAAAAGTTTGAGGCTAAAAATTATATGATGAATTTTAAAAAGTTCACTTACTAAATTGTAAATAAAATCAAAAATTGTACACCAATTCTAAGGAAAAGGGGCTCATTTCCTTTGGAATATATTAAGCTACAAACTGGAACAAAATGAAATCGTTTGTGTATTTTTATTTTTTTATAAATTCTTAAAAACAAAAATTTTTTAAGTTTTTATTAAATTTTTAATATTTACGCTTGAAATTTTATGATATCTCTGAAGCTAATGGGCAAATTTAGAAACAATTTTCGCTCAACTTAAAAATAATTTTGTTGTCGAATATGCATTTTTTTTCTCTTTTACTGAATACGGCAAACGCTTTTCCAGTTATCGTAACATATATTGTGAAATTGCCTTAATTTTTACATAACGGTATATCTCGAAAACTAGAACTAATAAAAAAATTGGAGTGCAGATTTCCGTTGAGCGTCCCAAATAAACTCAATTTTATGGGTTTTTTTTATTTGTTTACTTTAATAATTATGGCCTGTTC
The DNA here is from genome assembly GCA_956483635.1 of Panzeria rudis. Lineage (NCBI taxonomy): Eukaryota > Metazoa > Arthropoda > Insecta > Diptera > Tachinidae > Panzeria > Panzeria rudis. The sequence goes on along the minus strand of OY101448.1, from coordinate 5,800,123 downwards.
GATACTTTGCTGTTTATTTTGTTAAATATGCGACTTACATAAAAGTTGGTAAGGCAAAAGCTGTTGAAAACTTCACAGACAAGAACTTTTTTTGGAAAAAATTTTTTGTAAATATTTTATTTATTAAGTTATGAGACCTAAAAGCAGACAAAGAGCATTTGCTCAAACTTTCGCGGGCGTGCGACACAACGCCTTAATCTCACTCAACTGATTGATCTAAAATTTTTTGGGCTAGTTTTTTTTAATACCCATCGTGTTCTTTTTCAATGAACAATTGTTTAAATCTATAAAACAATTTGTCTAAATATATTTACAAATTGTAAACAAAACAATTTACTAAATCAAATAAAAAGATTTACTAGATTTTCTGAAACATATCAAACAATAGTTTTGTCTGAATTTATAAAAAAATTAGTCTAAAAATACTAACAATTATTAAACAAAATAATTTACTTAATCAACCAAAAATATTTACAGGACTTTTTGTAATATATAAAACAAAATTTTTGTCTGGGTCATCATCATCATCCATTAAACATTTCAGAAATTTCATTTTGTTAAATGTGTTCAAGTCTGAATGTTTATCTAAAGACTTTAAAAAAATGAATGAGAATTAATGCAACGACATTAAGGAATTGATTCACTCTAAAATCTTCAGTAAACAAACTTAGTACATTCGCATTCCTTTTGCTATCATTGTTGTTGTTGTTATTTGTGTGTATGTCGTCATCGGCGTTGTGTTTTTTACGACACAGTTGTTCTTGTTGTTTTTGGTGTTTGCGTGCTAAATAAAAGTCCAATAAGAAATTCATTGATTCAGTAAAGAATATTTACTGAAAATTAAATTTATTTTTAGACAAACTTTTGCTTTGAAAATTTTATGGTGATAATATTTCTGTGTACACAGATAGATAGCTAACTCTGTTGTAATCCTAATCTATATAAAAATTTTATTCAATACCGAAATAATCTGTTCTCGTCTTTTTGGTTTCCATTTAAACTCAGTTTTATTACACTAGACAATACGAAAATAATTAGTGTTCTGTAAACCGATTCTGGTACAGGAGACCAAAAAAAAAATTTACGTGTGTTGGCGTTTTGCAAGATTACATCGGCATTTTATTTTAAACGAGTCAAAGTTTCCATCTTTTGACCTGTTCGTCCAGCATATCGGTACATGAAATTATGTGCTCTTTACATCTGAGGTGTAAGGTATGTTCAGCAACTTTGTATGAAATATTAGGGCAAATATTTTTGTGGAACATATTAACCTTCTAACTCCCCCACATAGCGGTAATTTTTGGCTATTTTCTAACAAATAGTAAAAAACACCCCTAAACAGGGGGATTACGGGGATAAAATGTTCCACAAAAATGTTGGCCATAAAGTTTGTTATACATCTTCAAAGACAACCAACCTCCGTACTCAACTTGTACACCAGAAATCATTAAAAACTTAAACTATGTTTAAGGGTTAACTTCATACTTATTCACAAGTTGGACTCGGTATAAGATGTGTTCAGCACTTTTATGTAAAACATCACGAGAAAATTTTTGCTGAAACATTTTAACCCTCTAACTCTTCGCTTTATGGGTCTTTTTGTACATATCTAAATAATGGGCAAAAAAACTCCCCTCAGCGACGATATATGGCACTAAAATGTTCTAAAAAAATATTTGCCATAAAATTTTACTAATGGTCTTTAAAGAAACTCAAGCTCTAGACTTAGCACGGACGCTAGAAATCATTCAAAACTTAATATGCGTTTAGAGGTTAATTTTGTACTTATGCACAATCCGTACTCGGCATAGAAAATTTTGTAAGCCTTACGTTTAAGGTATAAGATGTGTTCAGCTTTTTTACGTACAAGACCACGAGGAAAATTTTTGTAAAAGATTTTTTCCTGCTATATCACCGCCCCTGAAGGGGATTGATTTTCTTGCCCCTTTTTGAGAACTATACAAAAAGACCCATAAACCAAAGAGTTAGAGGGTTAAAATATTCCAGAAAAATGTTTACCCTAATATTTTTTACAGAATTGCTGAACATACTCTACACCTCAGATGTAAATATCACATAGTTTTATGTACCGATATGATTCACGATCAGTCCAAAAGGGGCGGAAACTTTAACCCGCCTAAAATAAAATTCCGATGTGATCTTGCAAAACGCCGACACACTTACAGCTATTTTCTCCTCTACCAGAATCGGTTTACAGAACGCCGTAATTTTAAAAAAGTTCGAAATTGTTTTATAGTGTTATTTTGCTTAAAAACTTTTTTTTATTACTAACTATATTTGTTTTTAGACAGCAATTGCCTCTATTATTATATTATAATAAAAACTTATATATTATTTTTACTATTTCGTACTTTTATTACTCTACTTGTATCACAAAAGAGCTATTTATTATGTGTATTTGCTTGAAATTTTTCTCTGCAATAGAAGTTTTATTAGAAAAAATATCCTTTGAGTTTATGACACAATATTATACTTTTGTAGTAAAACTACTTGGGGGAATATTGTGATAAAAATATTACTGACAGCTCACCATCAAAGCAAAAAATTATTTCAACTTTACATACGAAAATAAGGAAATTATGTAAAATTAATTTTAACAACAATGGACGGACGGCTCAAGGTTGTGTAATCAGAAATTTAATTTGAAAATTGGAGGGAGCCCCAAAGCAAACATAAAACATCCACAAGTACTATTTGCAGTATGTAACGAACACATGAAATATGACATACACCCAGAGAAAATATCAATAAAAACCATATTGATTTAATAAGAAACATTAGCGAGAGTCTAGTCTGCTGTGTACGTTGAAAAATTAAGTTGATTGTTAATTTGTCCCTTGTTCCTTGGAATATTAATCCAGCCCAATTCTTTCTGAATTAAACGTTATGAACCTTAGCCTAGTAATCAATTGGGATTCGAAAGTCTAGTCATGTTGAAAATTTTTACTTCAATATTTATTCAAAGCAGATAATTATGGATTTAGGGCCATATTCATGGATTTAGGGTATAAAAGGTTTATGTAAATTATCAAATGGTATAAAAGATTTCCATACAAAATTTGTTTTATAAACTTTTCATAAACCTTTGATAAATATTATAAATAAAGGGGTTAGATTATTTCAATAAAGTTTTTCTTTTGAATTGAAAACTATTTCATCAATATGACCAGTATTTATTTTTAATTGCCGTTTTTCCCTTAGTGTAAAGTTTTGCGTTAATAATATAATTGATTTAACTTAACAACAGTTGAGGAGTGATTTTCCAAAAGCGCTTATTTCAGTAATGAGAAGAAAGGATGTTTAAGAGCTGTTTACAGTAACTTTTTTTATGTGTCCAGTGTTATAGTGTGTAGATCTAATATTCTGACCCACATAACTCGGTTATTCTAACTTATTTGCATTTATTGTAAAAAGTAAAAAACATTTGAAAATGTGCCATGTTAGTATAAATTCGGCAGATAATTAATTGGGCGATTATCACACCGGGCAGATAAGATTGGTCGAGGCATGGCACGCATGCCGTTTTATACTAAACTGTGCTTTTTTAATCACGGTGTCTAAAACATTACTATGAATTTATACAAACTTTCTTCAAACATGGAATAGCTCAAGCAGAAACTTTTACCAAATTATAGCAGTGATGGGAATTGTGGCGCAATTGTGCCATTTTTGGCACTATTGGATACTGGCCATCACTGTGGCACACTCGCTCTTTTTGGGCCCTTTTTAGGGTTCCATACACCAAAACTGTAAAGGGAAGCGTAAGGGCTACGGACCTGAAATTTTCAAAGAATATGTAAAACTTTTGACGCTACAACAACAAATATATGACTGTTAAAAATTAAAGGGTGTTCTAAAGCGAGCAACGAAAAATGTTGAAATACTAATGTAATACACAGACACTTATATATAGACACTTTAAATTTCCAAACCTCAAAAAAATCGCTAAGGCTAAAAATATTGTCCAAAAACTAAAAAAACGCCAAAAATGGAAAAAAAACACCAAAACAAAATAACACTAAATCTAATAACACTAAAACTAAAAAAAATCGCCAAAATCGAAAAAATTGCCAAAACGAAAAAAGTGTCAACACCAAAAAATCGTTAAAACTAAAAAATCACCAAAAACCGAAAAAGCATTAAAACTAAAAAAGCGCCAAAGCTAAAATAAATCGCTAAAACTAAAAATATCGTCAAAGAAAATAAAAAAAACGCCAAAAATAGAAAAAATTCATCAAAACGGAAAAAAGCGTCAAAACAAAATAAAACACTAAACCTATAAAAATCGCCAAAAACCGAAAAATTGTCAAAACGAAAAAAGTGCCAACGCAAAAAAAAATCGCTAAAATTAAAAAAAATCACCAATAACCGAAAAAAGCACCAAAACCAAAGTAAATCGCTAAAACTAAAAATATCGTCAAAAAGCGTAAAAAACGGTAAAACAAAAAATGCACTAAAAACCAAAAAATCGTCAAAACTAAACAAATCGGCAAAAAACGAAAGATCGCCAAAAAATCACCAAAATTGAAAATAGCGCCAAAACAAAAAAAAAATCGCTAAATCAACAACAAAAAACTTAAAAAATAAAAAAATTTAATTAAAAGAAAAAGCAAAACGAAAAATTGCCAAAATGAAAAAAATGGGAAAAAACGAAAAGGGATATATGTATGTGTATTCGTACGGAACTCTTCTTGTGCGGGATAAAGTCGCACTTTAATTAATTTTTATACATTGTGGACAAATATAGTGTCCGACTACGTTGAGTTTCATAGTCATTATAATGTTGACGGAAATGAAACTACCGATGAACTGGAAAGAATAAGGTTGGCGTTAAATGAGGAAATGTGTGACAAATCGGTTAAATTACAGATGGGTCATTACTTAGGGTACTCAGTAATTGGGTGTTGGTCAGGGCTAACCGTTAATAGTAAAGTAACGAGGATTGTATAGTCACGACGGCTATGTGGCCAAAATTTGAGTTAGGAAGATAAAGGATGTAAATTACGGCATTCGATATCGATCTAAATTTGTATTTACATTTTCTTGAAATTTCCATCGATATCGGTGCCGTAATTTGCCCCCTGAACTACTACTGGGTATGAATAGGAAGGTGCTAAGTCTTGATAGGCTCATTGACTTATCACTGCTCAGCCAGAGCGAGAACCAGCATTGTGGAATTTCGGGACTTCTGTAGGATGTGCGAGTATGAAGAGGAGGCAGATATCATTGAGCATATTTTCTGCTATTGTCCGAGGTTGCAACGCCAGAAGTTTTCTCGAGAGCGTGAGAAATATCGCGAAGAGCAAACTGAAAGATATCAGGGACATCATCATGAGAATTAAATGGCTTAATGACAGGTAATATTGGATTTTTGCGTACAAATGGGGTTAATTTGCTAACGGGTATAAGCAGAATAGAATCACAATGGATCCAGTTTAGTCTCCGAGTGGATGTGTATTACAACACTGCCCTTCCTAACATAACCTACTTATTGTGTTTTTACAAATTCTGTCGATTTAAACTTTATAAAAGCAACCATGTTAAATATGTACTGCTTTGAAATGCCTCAATATGTGTTTTTCGACTATTTTCTTGAAATAAATTACCAAATGTTTATATATTTTTTAAGCTTGCATATTGGCAGAAAAAATGTGTATCTACATAAATAAAACTGCTAACATTTTATTTAAGTACTTATATAAAATGTCATTTTGGCCCTATTTAAGTCATTTCAACACAATTTCGAGTCAAACTCGGCCCGAAATCATAAGCTTCAATTCCCATCACTGAATTTGAGTAACAAGAAAGTATTTTCTAGAATTATAAAAAACAGCCAAAATGGTCTTTAGAATACGAACAGAAAGATGGAATGGAAAAAACTTTTATTTAGTACTTTTTTCTATTTTCTGTTTGTTAATGCAAACATTATGTTTCTCCTTTGTTCTTTTATTTGCTTAAGTAAAGCACACAAATGTTATAAGACTAATTGTATTATTTTATAAAGACATTGCCTCTGCCATAAAGTGTCACATAAAACTACAATATGAATAAATATCACTCAACAAAATATTTTACTTTTTTCTTTTTTCTTTTTCTCCTTTGAAAATATTTAAACAGATGTTAAAGTCAGAGCTGTCACTTACTCTGAAAATGAAAGTATAAAATTCTCCAACAAGTTCCTTGTCATGAAAAGAATACATTAAATATAAACACAAAGCCAACGTATGAAATGGGTTGATTTAATGACGGTAAAATAGCCCCTTAATTGAAATAATTTTGAAATCTACAAAAAAAAATTTTTAATTTTCTAATTTGAATATAATGTATTTTATTCAGCCTTCCAATAACTTCCGTTCAAATTATTCTCTATTTTTAACGAAAATTTTCTGATTTTCTTATTTTACGTAATTTTTATTTTATTTTGAACTAATAGGTAGTAAAGTCTGAAAATGTTTTTTATTCTTTCGGCTTTCTAGTTCAATAATTGAATTAATGTAAATTCAAATTATTTTTATTAAGAGCTGGAATATTCAAATCAGATTAGCAGAACGGATCAGTACTACTGATTTTCTTTTAACTTACAATGTCGTAATTGTATTTACAAAAATCGTGTTGTAGGCTCAAAATCAATTAACTATTTAATTGATATAACAAAAAAATGTATTGTATCTGTGTACAAAAAAACATGCTTACATCTATGGAATATCTCGTTTAGTTTCACAGATAATTGCGCTAATTTTTTTGGCGACTTTAGACAGGCTTTTTTTGATGTGGTGGACGAACTTAGTGCCGGATAATTTTTCAAAAAAAAACATCAACATTTGTGATAAAATTTGGAGCAAAATGCAGAACATTTCATGCCAATATCTTTTTTCGTTTCAAAATTATACGCATCTGAACATGGCACATGTAAAAAATGCTAAATTGTTGGAGGGTTCTTTCCAAAAAGGTGATATTCAGGGCTATTCGGGAAGTCACTTTCTTCACAAATACTCGCTTCTTTAACTTTTTTGCTATTCGAAAATACGTTAGAGATGTGAATCCTAGAAAATATATGTTTTCTTTCGCTTTGTATGTATTCTAAAATACTTGTTCACTGCCCTTCAATGTCATTTTCGTCATTTTTGTTCGACGCCAATTTTTCTGCGTAACAATCCAAAAAGAGTTTTAATTTTCAAATACTTTTTAAATTTGAGACATACGAGTATATGCTTCGTCAGCAGGTTCTATCAACAAAATGTGCTACAAAAAATTATTCTTCACCGATATCAATTCATAAAATACTTCCAATGCATTTTCTATAAAATTCGTCCGAAGGTATAAATATGTTTTTAAACAAAACATCACATGTGTACAGTATTCACAATAGTCCAAATATATTACTTATAATATCATTCATTAATTTAACTCTCACTGTTTAGTTTTATTTTAATATATTTTTTCAAATCCTCTTTTGCTTTTAGTTTTGTTCTGTATATGTCAGCTGTTATTCAATATTGTTTATGTTTTTTATAAGAGATTATAAACTACCGATTACTACAAACGATATTTCTTCGCCCGCATTTTAGAATCTGTCGACGTCGAACTATCAAAAGTGAACGTTCGACGACGAAGAAGTGATGCGCATATTCCCGAGTAGCCCTGATTGTATTTTCGGTCATCTATCTATATATATAATTAATAGGCAAGCAGGTTTTTTAAATCCCTTTTACTCCCGTAATAGTGAACCGATTTTGGTAAGATGTATTTGTTTAGGAGTAATACGACTGTCAAGTTTTTACCAACACCAATAAACAAATACATGTACATCCAAAAGAAGGAGTACACAGGCCTTCTAGAAGACATCCGTACTCCTTCTATTTCCCGCTGTGTGTATTCGCATATGACAGATGACAAGCACACATACAAATTTATGTATTAATGAAATTAAACAGGAGCTCATCAAATAGCAAACGTTTCACGTTCATTGTTATATTTGGTTTATATTCATACATACACGCAAAGAAAAAACATGGTTGAGGCAACCACAAACTAAGAGCAACATACTATGATTGAATTATATGGTTGAAGTCAAATCATACTATTATGAAAATAAATCTGTTCTAAATATAATATTGTTGTCTTTTATAATATGATTGATACAACCTAATGTTTAATTGAATGTAAATATACTATGATTTAAGCTAATCATATTATATTTGTATATAAAAATAGCATCGTTCTAAGGAACCATATCTTAATCATACTTTGATTAAAAATTGACAGCAGCTAAAAATATACTATATATTTTTGAAATTAAATATAAAATAAAATGTTTTGAATCTGAGATAAAAACTATTATCTATTTTCACATAAATAATACATACATATTTGTTGACACGTGTTTTATTTGCAATCGGACATGCTCTGGAAACCATTTCGTTTTGGCAAATTGGCAAATTTCAGAAAAGAATTCAACCAAAAAGCTCACTTATTACAGCTTTTCATTTAATTTTTATGCCTCAGATGTTTCAGATAATTTATCCAAACTAAGCTACGAATGCACTAAATTGTTTGATTAAAAGAACACTGTTTTTCGTTTCTGATATTTTGCAATTTCAAAAAGAAATGGTTTTCAGAACTTTTATCCGTTTTTTTTTTTTTATTTAAATTTAATCTTTTATTTTTTCAACTGACACACAAAAAAACAACCAACAGCTCTCAAGTAAAACAAAAAACGAATAAAAAAACATTCAACCAAAGGTTAGAACAAAAACTTTTTTGGAAGTTGAGAGCCATGTCTCTTTTGTAACCATAGCTTGATTGCAAACAAACTGTTTTATAACCATACTGTTTTTGAATTTTCAAATATACCATGATTGTAGCTAGAATTTTTTTTACCAATAAATTCCACCATGTTGCAATCAATATGAATGCTAATAATGTCATGATTAAATGTAAAAATAAGTTTTATGTTGTAAACTAATTAATGTTCCCAATTATTTAAAACAATAATAACTTATTTGCCACAATCATAAGCTATATCAGGAAATATGACAGTGTTGACGCAACCATGCCACAACCATATCTTTTCTTTGCGTGTAGACATAAATATGTAATACATATATGCGTACATACATTCATGCATATATACTATATTATATCTATATAATGCAAATAAAAAATCTATTTATATTTACCTAAAATAGCTACAAATTCATACATTAATACAACCCAGTAGTGTGTGTACGCATGAAAATAACTTTTATATTCCTTCATACCGTTAGCAGCAATTTCTTTTGATTCAAAGGATTTTGTTTTTTAAATAAAAGTATTAAGCTATGAACTTTTAGCCCAAAGAAATTTAATTATTTTGGCTTGAGTTCGGTTTTCATTTAATTTTTCAATTAAATAATATTTTTATTAGAGAAATTTGTGAAGGCTGTAGACAAAGAAAAATCTGACTGCACGGATGTTTGAACTTACATGTTTTGAGACCTCCCAGTCTACTCATAAGAGCTCTTTACAGCTTAGACCACTCGACCACTGTCGGTAGTTCCCAGTCAAGTAGTTGAACATCATTTACCTTTAGTCTTAAGAGTTGTTTGTCAACTTTTTCATTTGATAGTGTTTTATATTCACTATTTTCCTTAATGTCCTGTGTTAAGCTTCTTGTTTTTCTCTATTCTTGTACGTTTTACCATCGGTAATTACAAATACCAGTTTATGAATATTTTTTTTTCGTTCATTTCTCTGAACAGTGTACAATCTTAGCTGTAACAATTAAGTTATGAATTTATAGTCGAACTGTCTGGAATAAATCCAAAGAATTTTAATTATTTGGCTGGCATTAAATTGCGTTTGACTGAGAAAACGATTCCGAAAAGTAAAATGGTCTGAAAACTGGCTTTTATGATTAATTAGATTTTTGCAAGGTCCTTTCTATTTTTTGTAAGCGATACATATTTAGTTTCGTTTTTTTCATATTTTCCTTTTTTAATAAAAATATAAACCCATACGTGTACGTAAGTCCGTGCAGACAGACTAATAGAGATGGGATGGGATTAGTGTTTTTCGTTCGGGATTTCCCGGGAAAAAATTACCCGGATCCCGCACATTTTTCGGGAAATAAATCCCGGGAAAATTGTGCGGGAATTCCCGGGATTTTTTAAATATTATTATGATAGCTTTTCTTCTTTGTAAGCACACATTTTAGTGCTGCTTTTATTTAGAAAAATATGTAAATAAAAGAAAAAATTTTTAGTTTTGAGCGCATTTTATTTGTCTCCATTTTTTTCATATTTTTCTAAGAGCAGCACTCAAAAAACATATTTCGTGAAGAAATGAAAATAACAGATTGTCACTAAGTGGACATAGCGAAAGTGGGCATAATAAAGAAGTACTGCCCCCCCCCCCATTCTGTAACTCGCTAAAGCTAAATCTCTATCGCTAAAAATCTATACGGTCGATTTATCAAATTTCCTCTTAAAAATTTAATCCACCGAAATTTTAGTGTTTTATGTCATCGCCAAAAATGTTTAATTTTGTATTTGTTCAGCATTTTAGCGATCAAGATTTGGCTTTAGCTTTAGCGAATTACGGAATAAGGCGGCTGGTCTGAATATATCAGATTGTTATTTTAAGCCACAACAGGGTCACACAGGGTTCAATTAAAAATCGATACAAACGAAAAAAAATTTTATTTTCAGGTGGTCACTTTTCCGCCACTTAATTATTTCAATTCAGTTTTGCTTAGCAGTATGAAATGCTCTTTAGTGTCTTATGAAATAAATCATTGCAATATCTTTTCTACTTAAGAAGCTACGGGAAATATAAAAAAGTATGAAATTAGTAAATTTTTTTACTTCAAGTGGTCACTAATCAGAAGTTATACAATAAAAAATAACATTTTTTAATTTAAATTAAAAACCATACGGCACGGCTAAAGACCTCAAATTTTATAATTTTTTTACTTACGTTTAACCATAATCCATAACCTTATTTAACAGATCTTGTGAATTGGTATTTGTTTTTGTTCAAATAAATTAAGTGAAATGCTATTTTGTATCGTTTTGTACTGGGCGGCAATTCCCGGAAATTCCCGGGAAATTGAAAAATCAATCCCGCTTTCCCGGGAAATGAAAAAGTCCGGGAGAAGAAAAACTCTAGATGGGATGTATAATTTAGTTTACTATGAATTTTATTTATTTTTTCCTCAAGTTGCTTTTATTGTTTGCTGCAGTATGAGCTAATTTATTTTTAAAAGGAATGAATTTGTTTTTCTTCTTGTTTTCTTTTATTCCAATTTTTTTTCAACATCAACAGCTGCTGGTATTTGAATTTGTCGCCCTATTGGCGCCTTTGAGCTTTGCGTTGTATTAGCAATAGCGGTTCACTTGAGGGTAAGTCACATGTTAAGGCCATGGGATAGTTGTGCCTGAATTTTAAGATGCCATAAGAAGATCATATCGCTTCATGCAAGAACGTCATAACTGAAAAGAAATTGATCTTAGACTTAACAATATAGCGAGAGTTGTTCTGTTGTACTTCATGTTTTTTGTTTTAAGAGCATTAAAATATCTAGTATACTCAGTTATTGAGAGGAGAATGTTATTTTATTTCTTCATTGAGTTGTAAATAAATTAGAAGAATAAATTAGAATTGTGAATAAATTAGAAAGCATAATTTAGGTTCTAAAACTTTTCAGACTATTTTCCATTTACATATTCAATTACAAAAGACGTTGGTTTCACTTTTGGGACTTTTTCAATTAAAAGAATATTGTAATAACTAAAAAAGTTAATTGAAATATTTTTAAAAAATCAATTAACCAGCAATTGAAACATGTTTAGGGATTCAATTAATTGGAGTATTATTAATATATCAAACAAAAAATAACTAAGCCAATTAAATTATTATGAAAAAATAATAATCTTATACACAATTTTTTGTCGTACACTTTTAAGTATCTTATTGTCCAATAATATTGATGAACCGTATATCGTTTGAAATGTATTTTTCTCTCGATATGCAGAATATATTTTTTTGTCTAAAAAAGCTGGTTACAAAACCGGTTACAAACAAACCCGGTTACGGATCAAGTGGGCGAATTTCGACCACCGGGCGGGATTCTAGTTATATTAAATTTAGAATGATTATGATATCCTCCCAAATTGAAAATTTTAAATTAAAGATTTATTTGTTGAGCGGTGCTTAAGTAAACTCTACGGCTACGAGACTCATGGTCTATCTACTAATCGATGCCTACGAATGATAATCCGGTGCTTTTGGTCTAACCCAATAAATAACGTCGAGTGGCTCCGAAGTACGAGCCAACAACCAACACGATATCTCAGAAGAAAATTTGGATGGACTGGTCATACAGTGAGATCCAATAACGAGGTGGCTAAGGCAGCACTGCAGTACAACCCTCAAGAATCTTTAAAGCCATGGTCGCCCAAACAACTTGGAGCATAGCAACCGTTATGTTGGAGTGTGTTGAAAGTCATTAATGGATACCGTTTGCTCCTCATATGGAGATCGGCAAAATCGCATCAACTTAACAAAATAACAACAAATAGACCAACTCATAATACACTAATAAATGCATTAATTTTTGCTTTTAAGAACCGAGAAAATAAAACAAGAAGATTCTGTTTTTCTTTCTTTTATTGAAAGCATAAAAAACAATTAAAAAGATTAATTGAATTAATTAAAAAATTATTTGAATTAATTAAAAAATTAACTTAATTAATTAACAAGTTAATTGACTTAATAAAAAATATATTTTGCTTTTTATGTTGTATTCAGTAATAAAACAATATTAATTCCAATGCACACGTCAAAACGATGATAAATTTGAACTTATCTATCATTTGGCAACTTGATGTCTTTAAAATAAATAATAATTCTCGTATTAAATGTTCATATGAAAATTGACGATTGAGTGTTGTGGCCTCTACAAAATACATTCTTATCTTTAGTCGTTAGTAAGTTCGAATTAATTAACGACAGTCCTTCCCCTGTTCTTTGAGATACTGTCTCATGTCCTATTCTTTCTGAATAAAACGTAAAAGAACTTAAGCCAAATAAAAATTTTACATTGGAATAAAACATATAACAGCACTGTAGAACACAAAAAAATAACAACTTTTTCTGGTAAGGAACGCAAAAAAAATTTACGTGTATCGGCTTTTTGAAAGTTTACATCTGATAAGACTCATTTTATGTGTACCTAAAGTGTCCCCTCTTTTGCACAATTGTTATAGTGAGTCGGCATAGAAAAACATTTAGTCCTTACGCTTAAGGTATAAGATGTGCACAGCACTTTTATGTAAAACACTACGAGGAACAGTTTTGTGGAACATTTCTCTTCGCTGTATGTATCTTTTTTTTATAAAAGAAATCTTATATCTTTATAATTAAATACAAAGCATCATAAAATTTTCAACACTACTTGTTAAATCTCCACAGAAAAAATTATCACCAAAAAATTTTCAAACAAAAGTTTTTCTAAAAATAAATTTCATTTTCAGTAAATGTTCTTTACACAATCAATGAATTGTTTGTTTGACACTTATTTAGGACTCAAACACCAAAAACAACAAGAAAAACTGTATCGTAAAAAAAACAGCCCCGATGACGACTTACACACAAATAACAACAGCAACAATGGTAGCAACAGCAATGCGATTGTACCAAGTTTGTTTACTGAAGATTTTTGAGTGAGTCAATTCGTTAATGTCGTTGCGTTAATTCTCATTGATTTTTTTAGAGTCTTTAGATAAACATTCAGACTTGAACACATTTAACAAAGTGAAATTACATAAATGCTTAATGGATGATGATGATGATGACCCAAAAAAAAAGTTTGTTTGATATATTACAAAAAAATCCAGTAAACATATTTGTTTGATTATTAAGTAAACTATTTTGTTTAATATTTGTTAGTATTTTTAGACTAATTGTTTTATAAATTTAGACAAAAATATTGTTTGATATATCTCAGAAAATTCAGTAAATCTTTTTGTTTGATTTAGTAAATTGTTTAGTTTACAATTTGTAAATATTTTTAGGCAAATTGTTTGATAGATTTAAGCAATTTGTTCAATGAAAAAAACACGTTTTTTTTCAATGAAATTGTTGAGATATTTTTGTCTATATTTACAAATTTGTTTGTAGATCTCTTCCAAGAAAAAATATTTACTATTCCATTGAATTCCTTTAGAAAAAATTAAACTTTGTTTTTTTCTGTATGTATTATGCCCAAATTCTTAAGCTACTAATACGTTTTATAAGTACGTTTATTGATATTGTGAATTGCATTATCCTTTTTATTAAAGCATGAATGGCCTCTGCTGTTATTCGCCAGCAGTCCTTAGAGAATCTTTAATTTGTTATAAGAAATAAATGACTTTTTGTCTAGACAATAAAAAAAACTCATTTGTTTTCTTGAAAATAAATGGTCAAATATGTTTTGTTAAAGAAAAAAATCTTAAAATCAAATTCGTTAATAATAAAAAGTTTAATTGGGGAACCCAGTGGTTCTTGGCAAATTTTATATATCATTCACTCAAGTAGTAAATCAAACACACACACACACACACACACACACATTTGATTTGAACATTGTTTTGTTGCGGTTATATATGTAGTTCTTTCTTTTTACTATATTCTATCTTCTTTAAAATCACATTTTTTTAACATTTAACCTTAAACATCTCTTACTCTTAATTTCAATCTGACAGGAAATACTCAGCTTGAATAATAGTTTTTCTTATATTTCTGTGACAAAATATCAGCAAAAGTCATCTCTTCCTGATGCCATTTTGTTTGGTTTTGTTGTACTTTTATTTTTATTATTTAGTAAAAGTGTATCAAAAACTAAAACAATTAAATGAAAATGTTTTTTGTTGTTCTTATTCACATTTTTGTTTTGTTTGTTTTCTTTCTTTAAATTGTCGTGGTCGAGTTCCTTAATGATATTTTTATTAAGTTTTTAGTTGCTCTCACACATGTGGCCGTTGTCATCGTGTTAGAGCAGGTCCTGATAACTAGGTCGCATGTCAGCTTAAGAGCTTGTTAGTATATTTGTGTGTTTGCGTGCTTTTACAAGTAAAACAAAATGCAATTTGTTCATTTGATGTCATAAAATTCATCACGATGGCGGTGGTGATGGTGATGGCAAGCAACTTTGCTGCTTTTGGAATGAAGAAGCCACAATAAAAAGTCGTGATGATGTAAATGTAAATTTTACTTATAATTATAGTTATTATTATGTGAGCATGTAACTGTGTATTTAACTACATACATATCATATGTATGTATGTACCCTGCAGATAAATTTATAACTAGTTACGTTTTGGGACAGTCATATTGCTAGTTGTAACGATTGTAGTCAAAAAAGAACTGTCAAATTTTTACTAGTTGTAATAAGGCTAGTAACGATACTAGTAAAAAAACGACGTTTTGGAACAGTCATATCACTAGTTGTAATGATACTAGTAATATAAATTATTTTTTTATAAATTGACATATTTTCAGGTGTAAGTACATAAAACAAATTTTTTTGCTTTAAATAAAATAAGTAGAAAGTGGCTCAGTGGATAGAGTACTTGCCTTGAAATATGAGGACTGTGTGTTCATGACCCGGTTGAGCCAAATGCTTTTTAATATTTAAAAAGCTGCAAATAAGCTAGTAAGCGCACTAGTCTACAAAAACTAGTATTTTAACTAGCATATAACTTTATATAAATGAACTAGTTGGGCTCCTATTACAACCTAATGTTAAAATCGAAAGTTCGATATATGAAAAAAGGTCAGATAACAGATAAAAAGCAACTAGTATATTTCTAACCACATACTAGTAATTTTGTCTGCAGGGTATGTTAAGTTTGACATATGTACTGTAATTAGTAAAATCTCTTTGTTTGTAATTAATTTTAAAAATATTAATTAATTGAAATTTTTTAATCAGACTGTTCAAAGTTAAAGTAGTAATTTTAGAAAATTTGTGATAATAAATCAGAGGGCAAAGCTAAAACTAAACTCCGCTTACGTACGTATCATTTCTACCATGTCCAACTATCGAATATGGGCATTTTCACAGAAAATCAACATTTTGTCACGTATCACCAAACAATACGCCAAAACACACCAAACAATTACCCAGAAAAAACTAAATTTCATTTTATGTAAAGACATTCAATGAAATAGTAAATATTTTGTCTAGGAACGGACCTAAAAACAAATTTGTAAATAAAGACAAAAATATCTCAACAATTTCATTGAAAAAAAGTGTGTTTTTCAATGAAAAAATTTTTTAAATCTATAAAACAGTTTGTCAAAAAAAATATGTACAATTTATAAACAAAACAGTTTACTAAGTCAAACAAAAAGATTTACTGGATTTTCTGAAATATTTCAAACAAAATTTTTGTCTGAATTCATAAAACAATTAGTCTAACAATACTAACAAATATTAAACAAAATAGTTCACTTAATCAAACAAATATATTTACTGGATTTTTTGTAATATATCAAACAAAATTTTTTTCTGGGTCATCATCATCATCCATTAAGCATTTATGAAATTTCACTTTGTTAAATGAGTTAAGCTAAAAACCTAAAAAAAATTTTATGAGAATTAACGCAACGACATTAACGAATTGATTCACTCAAAAATCTTCAGTAAACAAACTTGGTACAATCCCATTGCTTTTGCTATCATTGTTGCTGTTGTTATTTGAGTGTATGTCGTCATCGGGGTTGTTTTTTACGACACAGTTTTTCTTGTTGCTTTTGTTGTTGTTTGCGTCCTAAATAAGAGTCAAACAAGCAATTCATTGATTATGTAAAGAACATTTACTGAAAAGGAAATTTATTTTTAGACAAACTTTTGTTTGAAAATTTTTCGGTGATAATTTTTTCTGTGAAAGCTTAAAATACATATTCTTATTTACTTTTTTGTATTTGGTTGTAGACCGTAATTAGATCTACACTGCCATACATTTTCTTTTCTGGAAAAAGTGTAACATTCTTTTGCCTTTTGTTAAAAAATCGAAATTTAGCAACACTTTAAAGCAAAAATTTACCTTCGTAAGGGATGATACAATAATTTCTACTAAATTGACTTCCTCAAAAAATGATTATATTGCAAATTTTCATTGAAAAGTGGAAACAATGCAAAATTTTTTTGTAGAAAAGATAACGTCATTAGTTAAAGAGTGAAAAATTCTAACGGCATAACTTTAAAATACAAGCTATCGTAATTGCTTGGTGAAGTAACGCGACAAAATGGTGACTTTTCGATACTTTTTAGAAGAGCGCAGAAACCAGTCAATTGCGAACTAAAAATTTTTAATTTTTTTTATTTATCGTTAGAGTAGTATTGCTATGCTCTTTCATATGATACCCATCACTAAAACTTTTGATGACTTTAAATGTTTGGTCTGTGATTTTATGCTGTCCCATAACCGCCATTTTGAGTTTACTGTATAACATTAGGATGGTATTTTTATGCTCTTTAATATGGCCGTCATTTTGAATTTGTTGTATAACGTTAGAATGGTATTTGTATGCACTTTAATATAATACCTACCCACCACGATAGTTTTCGATGATTTTTAATTTTAGGTCCCTGACTTATGGTGCCTCCAAATCGCCATTTTAAATTTTCTTTATATACCATTAGAATAGAATTAATATGATACCCATCACTAAAGTTTTTGGTGGCTTTTTATGTTTGGTCCCTGACTTTATGAATTTGTTATATATCGTCAGAGTAGTATTGTTATAAATCCCAAATGTAAACTTCCAAATGTAAATAAAATTTTTTTACCCTCTACCAGAATCAGTCGTTAGAAGTCTGTAAATTTTTGTTTATGTTGCACTTTGTTATTATATTGTATATTCAGAACAGGTCAATGTTTGGAACAAAAAGATTCATATGAGTTTTTTTATGTAAAAGTGGGTGAAAAATACTATTTACATTCTATGGGCGTGGCGCTTCCTACTCTCTGTATCATTAAATTGTATTGCCACGGTACTAAATGTGTAAGCAAAATTTTCATCAGTTTATTAGAAGTAGCGAAAAAAAGAATAATTACCTTGTATGGGCGTGGCACTGCCCACTTTTCTAACCATAAAATTATATTGTCATCGGAAGTATAAGATTCCATTGCGTCGAAAGTTAGAAGTCAAGCTAATAAAAAAATTTATAAAATTTTATGCTTCTGAAGACTTGTACCGCCCAAAAAATACATTTCGTTCTACTACACAGGGACATTTTTCCCTAATGCAGCGAAAGCTATAACTGATTAAAAAAATGGGGTATAACATTTTCAAATGCTTTCTTTTACCAAGTGTCTAAAAAAGGAATTTAATAAAAAAATTAAGTTTGGACAAATTCTTCAAATCATTTTAATTGAAAATCATTCAGTTTTGTAAACTTTTTCATTTCATTCTTAATCCTTGCAAATCGATATTCATTTAAAACTAACGTCAACGTTGCAACTCTTAAGCTTTAAATTAACAAATTAGTAAAACTCAATTTGATGTTGTTGCAAATATTCTACACGGCTTATCATTTCTTAGCAACAATCCGTTCAAGGAAATAGAGAATTTCATGGCTGATACCAGTACGGAGTGAAATAAAACAAAATTCATTTATGTGTCTTAAATAACTAAAATAGAACAGAATTAAAAATAAAGAAACGTTTGACAGAATTCTGCATTTACTTCTATTTCAGAATTACAGGCAGAGAAGGAATTGTTAAAATACAGGAAAAGAAAATATTATAAAATTCAATTATCAAAAATTGTAATAGTATGTAATTGTTTTTTTTTATTTTAAAATTAACGACCCTTTTCAGACTGTACGATTAAAAGTTGGCGTGGACTTTAACGGGCAAGTTTTGTATGCCGAACTTGCCGTTAAAGTCTACGTTAACTTTTAATCGTTGATTCAATTGTGGTGAAAAGGGTCGTAAATAAAATTTTTGCTTGTTAGTTAACCATTTTAGTTTGGTTTACTTAAAGGATATAATAGTTATTTTTTAATTTGCATATTTTTCTGAGTGTATGTGACACAGTTTAAAATTCAACACATATGTATCTCGTACAAACCTTGCATTATTGCTACTTTTGCTTCAATACACTTTTAACAAACAGATTTACAGAAATTCACTTTAACAGGGTGCGGAATACAGATTCATGTACGTACAGAGCTAAAAAGTTTTAAACACAGAAAATTTTCATATTAAAATCGTCGAAAACAAGGTTAATTTAACGTTTATATTTCATGTTGATTTAATACTCCAGTACAGTTAAAGCAAAATGAAGTTGATACTGGAGAATCATGTTGCATCAAAGTTATTTCAATTTGAAACAACGTGAACTTGATACTGAAATAACACTAAGAATCATGTTGAAACAACATAATTTTAATGTAGAAATTTTACTTGTTATTTTACTTGCGTGGTTTCCCAGCAAAAACTTTTGTCACTTTTGTAATCGGTAGTACTTTATTAATGAGTTACAAAGTAATGAGTGGTACTTATTTACCTTATTACTATGATTCAAATTAGATCATGTATTTTGTTGGTAGAAACACACCAGAAATATATCAAATCTATTGCCTGTGTGTCGCAAACATTCATAAGCTCTCTTAAATTTACTAACACATGCCCGTTGTTGATAGAAACATACCAGAGATGTGTCAAAATCTCTTGTCTGTGTGACGCACACATTCTCAAATTTACGAAAAGAGCTTTCCTCGTAGCGGTACCTGTTCAATCTACCTTATTTCGAACTATTTCTTTTCATCCAAAGTAATTTTTTATACTAAAGGCTAAAGTTCGTGTATTTACTAAGAATGAATTGGACATGATGTGCTTTCGACCGATAGGGTGACCCTGCGGCTGAGTGGTAGCCATGCTAACCTGTCAGTGCAGAGGCCGTGGGTTCGATTCCCGCTATATACGCTGGGTGTTTTCCGCAGACAAGCTAATTGCTTCGCGGGTTGTGTCTGTTATAAAAAAAATATCTTAATGAAATGAAAAAACATATGTACTATTGATGTTACGAATATATAAAAATATATAAATAGGCAACACAATTTTTTGTCCTACACTTTTAAGTATCTTATTGTCCACCAATATTGATGAGCCGTATTGAAAAGTATTTTTCTTTAGATATGCAGAATATATATATTTTTTTTTGCCTAAAAAGCCGGATACAAAACCGGCTACAAACAAATCCGGTTACGGATCTAGTGAGCGAATTTCGACCATCGCGCGGGATTCTAGTATAACATAATAGCTCCGACATAAACGGCATAATGATGTCTCTTGTACGTAAATTTCAATCTTATATACAAATTAGTTGAGAAAAAAGAATACGAGAATGTTTGTTATTTGTAAAGTACATTTTTTTATTAATGCTCCTTTTAAAAGAAGGAGGAACGAATGTGTATGAGATCTTTTCGATACGAATGTAGATGCCTTCCAGAGGGCTATCCTGAGAAAGCAGAAAAGAATTTGTTGTGGGTCTTATTTCAGGTATTTGAAGGCATTTCAAAAAGGCCTGTTTAGTGGATCCCTCGTAAATTTTATCGTTGGGTATGAACAAAGCAAATAAACAAACACAACACACTTGAACAACAAATTCTTTTTCATAAATATAATATAATTTCAAATCAACATGGCGACATGTTGATTTTACATTTGTATTTTTTTTTCTGTGAGCACCATTTTATCGAACTAACTTTAATTTTGATATATGTATACTAAGTATGGTCCTAAACCCGAAGCTTTATATTTTTTATTGTTGGAGTCCGACGTTTCTGTTTTCATAATCTGACGGGTTAGCGAGCTTGATAGAACTATATTTGCCAAATTTGCCCAACACACGACCCAACATATTGCTTGAGGTCATTAACAATTAAAATCTTGAGAAAAAAAACGAAAGGAGAAAAATGGTACATGAGGTGAAACCAAAGGCTGAATTTAATGCTAATTTAATGATGGTAAATTTTAATTTGTCGATCAAGGTGTATTTTACTTTGCGTTAAAATAATAAATAATTCTCGTATTCTATTTTCATTTACGATTTGTATAAATAAGATTTAAATTCACATGCAGCCGTACCGCCTGAACAGTGGCGAAAGACGTGGAATACACATTAATACTAACGAGGTAGTGTTGCGGCTTCCAAAAGCAACGTTGTTATATTTACACTGACATAAGATGTTGTATAAAGCTCTTCAAGCTACAACACATTTTTTTCTGCAACACCCTGTAACTAAGAGCTAAGTTCATGAATGTATACATGAATAAACGAATAAATATGTTTAGGATTTTTGCAATTGTATTAAATAATAATGCATTTGTCGCTTTTGATTATTTCTTACTTTTACTACGAAAACATTTTAGTTCTTCGAACTTTTTTAATTTATTTTCATACCAGAATCTAACCTTGGTTTGAAACCAGCAAAAAATGCAGTTTACAACTAAGCGAGTTTGTAAAGAAGAGAAGCATTAATTGGAAGTTACAAACCTGCTTATAGGAATTATAATTTTTGTATGGGGAACTATCACTTGGAAGCAGTAAAATTTGAAGATATAGTGTCCTTATACTACATGAGCGAAATCTAGTAGATTTCATTTGAAATCTTCATGAAAATCTACAACGTTTACACTAACTTTTCTTGACATTTATCAAGTTTTCGTATCCAAAACAAAAAACACCGACTGAAATTTTTTTCAAACTTTAACCAAACAACTGCAAAATAGATAATTCGCATACCCCACCTGACCTGAGATCAGGGCAGTCTTTGGATATGCCGGGTCCCTCGGGCACGCTATAATTCTGGGCCCTTCAAACACAAACATAATGACAAGAAAACAATTGCTGTTCGATAGCAACCGTTCTTCACACCTTCTGTCCCATTATATTCATAAATTCATTGCAAATATTTGCAAACAAATATTATTTCACGATTTCCGCAATTTCTTATGTGACCAGGAAGAAAAGGATCAAATTCACTTATTACACTGTAGAAAGATTTTACACTTTTTTCTAAATAACAAGGCTCTAACAACTGATTCTGATAGAGGGCTCAAAAAAATATATACGCGTATCGGCATTTCAAACGTTTACAAGGCTCTAACAACTGATTCTGATAGAGGGCTCAAAAAAATATATACGCGTATCGGCGTTTCAAACGTTTACATCTGGAACTCATTTAAGGGAAGTTAAATTTCCCGCCGTTTTACACATTATAGTAAATCCGCATAAGGAATGCCAATCCCGAAAATCCCAGGATTTTTCGTGATTGACAAATCCTGAATGCCGGGATGCTTATAAAAATCCCGGGGAATCTTGAAATATTTAATTTGTGTTTTTAAGTAAAACTCTTATACGAAAAACTCATAATGAAAAGCAACAATTGCAACACTAATTTATGTATTTATACTCTAAAACACTTTTGTTGAAAATTAGGTCGATAATAGTCGGCAACACTTTACAGATTATTATCGACCTAATATTACACACGCATTATTTTTGAACAAAATGTTTTTACTAAAAAAAGCGATTGGCTGCGTGCAGGTTTGAACCCCGACCTCCTGACTTATAGTCTGACGTATCTACCATTCAGCCATAGCCGTATTATACTTTATGTTAAATTTTTTCCACTTGGACTAAATGTGTTTAACTTGAAAGGTTTTTGCTTTAATAAAATGACTACAAACAAAATCGATGTAATTTTAGACAAGGTAAAATTTTCAACACAAATTTAGACAATATATGATCATAAATTTGAAGTAATGTTTTAGAGTGTATGTATTAATGCTGTCAAATGGGATCCTCTATCCCCACTCTGGAAAACTCTACTGTGTTCTCTTAGACGACATGAATGATGCTTTTTGCACTATTTCACTCTTAGGAGAAAACTTTATTTTGGTATAGTATCGTGAAATATCGCTTCTTCGATGGATGTCAATTATTTATGTAATTTTCTTGACAGAATGCCGATTGCTATATACAACTCTTTATACAGAAAGCTACTAGAGCTGTGCTTGTGCCACTTTTTGAAAATTTTCAACGGTCAACTCTGCTTCTAATATATCTAGAGGCGCAGAAGCGCTTATTTTCTGTCGCAAGGATGTCATATACCTAGGCTTAAAAAAATTGCACTGAATTACTTTAGTTTTCAAATGTGTTCTATGGAAAATAGTAATAAAATAATATCAACTGAAATGCATATCAATTTATAAAATTATTTCACAGTTAGGGCCCCCGTTAGGTCAGGGGCCCTGGGCACGGTCCCCGTGTTCCCTTATGGTAACGACGGCACTGCCCGAGATTCGATATAAACGGAATGTTCGCTTAAGCGAAGAAATTTCGAAACAAGACTCTTCGATATTTGTTCGCGAATCTAAAAAAAATAGAATGTTCGCTAAAGCGAACTTCTCTCGATAATTTTTCGAATGTGTGACGATAGCCTAGTGGATATGCGTTAGTCTGGTAGCCAAGAGGTACCGCATTCGAATATGTCTGACTGTACCGTAACTTAAAGAATTAATATAACACATACGTACATATGTGAAATAATTGAACAGAAAACAATTTGGCGCCATAGCCTAGTGGATGAGTGTTAGTCCGTTAGCCTGGAGGTACCGTGTTCAAATCTGATTGGCTGCAGCGTAAGTTAAAGAATTAAAAAATAAATTAAATAAAAAATAAAGATAATAATCTTAAAAAATTGCTTTTTCCTGCCTTTTTGCGATATCGAAATTTGTTCGATATTGGCTCACTTTTGATCGAATGTTTTTTGAAACAAAACTGATCGACAGGTAAACTTTTTTCGATTCATTTTTGAGTGTCATTCTCGATAGTTTCACACTAAAAATGTTCGAGATATATTCGAAATCGATATGATTAACGAAAGTCTTGGTCAAGTGGGACCTTTTAAAGAAACAATCTTGTACAGCGTAGTTTTTTTTTAAATAATTTTCAAAAATCATAGTTGCATCACTAAGTACATACTATTATATTTTGAGTAGATTTTGTTTTTACTGGAAATCTCGTAAGTACTACATTTCGGTGTAATGTAAATGCACTATTATTATTAATTTGAAAGTTGTTGAAAGTCTTCAAACTGCTTTCTTAGTAAGCGAAAGCTTTCTCTGTGGCCTTGCAGTAAGGCATACTAGAAAGGAATCTCTTAAGAGCTTCTTTCTGTTCGCTACCAGGATCGATAAACTTAAAAATGGTTTACTGGGAAGCTAAGAGTACTTTTGTAGATATAGATTGAAAGATATGTATATTAGGGTGGTAATAAAATGTGTGGGATTTTTTATTTTGTTTACATTTAAACGACATTTAAACCTATACGAATTATAGTGCTCTCTGGTATAAAATTCACACATTAAACTTCCCAGCAAAACTTTGATGGCAGAGTAATGAACTAAAATGCTAGTAAACATGCCTTTCTTTACTTCTACTTCGGCATTTTAGCGAACTAGTTTAACATGGCGATATCGTTGTAGAAAAGTACTAACCACATTGTGTTACAAATAACAAGCTAAAAATTTCACAATCTTATTTATAAGAAACATTCATATTTATTAAGAGCTTATTTGACAACTTTCTATACAATAGTTGTCAAATAAGCCCTTAATAAACAATATATATTTTTAAAAAATATGGCAAGATCTGTTTTGAATATGGGTATTAAGATTAAATACTTTCAGAACTATTATTTTATGTTTATTTTTTTTTTTTGTCAAACATTGGGTACGCAAGTAATGTTGATTTTTGCCCCTGCGACACTAACGAATTAATTTTACTAAAAATATTTTCAAATACATTTAAAAAACAAAACCTGATGCGACAAACTTGATGATTAGCGTATTCACTAATTTGTGCTGATTCTAAACAAAAGTAACAAGTTCTCTGACAAATTCTATAAAGTGTTACAAAATCTAAAACTTAATTTTCAATGCCGCCCTAATGTAAATATTCACATCTATGCTTTCTAACAACATGTTTGCATTATTTCGTATAAAACAATTAAATTTCTTAGAAATATGGAATTAATTACAGAAATGTTTATGTAATATTCTTGCAAAATGTTGTTATTTTTTGACAAGTTCTAACAAAACAAGAAAAACATTTAAAAGAAATTTTATTAAATAACGCCATCAATTATTCTACAAGAGTAGCTTATTTGTGATATACCTAGTGATGGCAAAAAAAATTTTAATCCATTAATTAATCATCATGTTGCCTATGTCTGAATGGAGAGGGTGCCCATCCCTGGCTTTAAGCATCGATTGGTGCCAAATCGTTTAGAAAATTTGGAGATCTAAAGGGCGCAGTTGTCGCTAAAATCTGGATGTATATATATTATTCTTGCATTTTGCCTTTGTTTTAATATACGGTTGTTGATCGGCTATGGTCGAGTTTTTTTTTTTTTTTTTTTGTTCGGGTCAAAGTCACGCGATTTTTTAGATAAATTTGTGAGCTCGAACGTGTCGGTTTAGAAATACCCGCCTTTTGTTTAAATTAAATTATAGCGATTTAATTTTACTAATAAAAACCGATAAAAAAAATTTTATGTAAATAAACTAAAAGGAAAGTGGACGTTCCTCTTCTTGAATTGAAACGAATTGCAGTTTATTTTACTTCGGTGCCATCTTTTTTCCTAATTGGTAAGCGAACCCAGATTGGAAATTGCGACTCCAATAGCAATTGGTGCTAATTACAATTATTCGCAAATAAATAATCGATAGATTCGGCTAAGGTTGAATTTTTTTTTCACAAGTAACATGAATAAATAAATTACACTGTACAACATAAAATAAAAATGTTCTAATGACTGATTTTGATAGAGGGCAGCAAAAAAGTACACAAGCTTACATCTGGAAATAATTTTAGAGGAAGTTAAAGTTTCCCCAGGTAATGAAGTCCTTCATTGGATCAATGAAAAATGTTTCGTTGTATTTATGTAAATTTTCTTAAACACTTCTTATACTTTCTGTAAAATATTTTTGTTAAACGCCAAAGAAATACACAACTGACACAGCCAAAGAATACACACAACACACAGTGTGATACTTGAGGGTGCAGACGTATAGATATCAAATGTGTTTTATACAATGAAGAATATTTCATTGTATAAATGAAATATGTTAAGTGCATTTATGATGACCATATTGCTTTGAAATTCAAAAAGATTGGAAAAATAAGAACATTGACAAATCGTATACAGTAAGTAGACACAAATCGTACGACTTTAAAGAAAATTCGTTTAAGCAATGTAACGATTTTCTTTAATACAATGAACTATGAAGAACTCATGAAGAGCAGAGATGGAAAGATTTCATGTATGCAATGTAATTCCTCATTGTATTAATGAAAAGTTTCATTAATATAATAAAATCGTTTCATTGTCTGAATGAATGATTTTTCTTTCAGTATAGAGAATCGGCATAAGGCTTTTTTCACGTGTAATATATTCAAATGTAAATGAATCGTAAATGAATCGTTATTTTGATGAGAGTTTGTACATGACACCAGTGATCAACCTTTTAATTCTATATATTCTTTTCTAACACCGACGCGCACTTTTATAACTTATTTCCCTTTTTCTAAACAGAATAAAAACTTCAGAATTAAACAATTGATTTGATTGTCACTTTTAACATGGCACGCATTTTGCAAATAGAAGATTTGTCCCCACAAAATAGTTTCCAAAAACAATTAAAATTGGCAAATCTTACAATTTAAATTTTAACCTTTAAAAATTTTAAAGAAATTTTTCTTAAAACTTTTAATAACTCTTGATAGAACTAAAATGAGTTTTTCTTTAATAATTGCACCTGTACCTAATTGCATGTTAATTTCCAAAATTTATATGAGTTTTTTTTCTTTCTTCTAAATATTAAGTACATACATTTCTTGTTTGCGTTACTTGCAGAACAAATTTTTAATAACCCATTAAGTTTAAAAGCGGCATGTGCATGTTTTTATATAATTAAAATACACTTTCTTCTTGCATTTTGCATTTCATTAAAAGCACTTTATAATTTGCAAACAAATTGGTAACGAACAACCGACCATCAACCCATCACCCAACCACCCATCCCTTGTGTAATAATAATGATTTAAGTTGTTCAACCATAATTTTTATTAGATTGTAGTTTTCACTTAAAAAGAAAATGCTTAAAAGTTTTCCGTCTTGAAAACAGAAAACTACAATAAATATAGAAATTTTGTTTAACTGTTTCTTGGCTTTATTCCAAAACGTTTACTTGATTAATAAAAGTGCACAAATCGAAAAAGAAAAATAAAATAAAAATCTATTTGAGCACATATGAATATTTGGCAAAAAAAAAAAGTAAACTTCCTTGTACAATTGAACAGTCTTGAACTGAAATAAAATATTTGCAAATAAAGAGAAAACTTTGAATTGAATTCATCTTTTATATTATGTGCTGACACTAGACACGTGAGATCCAGAATGACTTTTAACTCACCATCATGCACTTTTACGACTAACAAAAGCTAGTTATGCCTTACGGTCAGCCGTGCCCTCGTGAGCGTAAAACGATAGTCACGATCACGAAAAGTCATGCTTGCGAAGTTAACTGAAGCAAAATACTTTTTGTGTGAGTAATTTTGCTTCAAAAAAGCATAAGAAATATTTTTTAACCGAATAAGTACACACAGAAAAATGTCCATGTAAAATCGTCGAAAACCAGGTTAATTTAACATTCTTCGGTAGTGATTTTGCTTCATAGGCGTTTCATTTTAATTCAACATGATTTACAATAAAATAAACTTTTTCCTTTTGAATTAACTATATTTCATGTTGAACTAATATTGCAGTACAGTTAAATCAAAATGAAGTTGATACTGGAATAGTACGAAAAATCATGTTGAATCAAAGCTATTTCGAGTTGAAACAACGTGAATTTGATATTGGAACAACATGAAGAATCATGTTGAATCAAAGTTATTTCAAGTTAAAACAACACGAAGAATAATGTTGAATTAAAGTTATATCAAGATGAAACAACATGACTTTAAAGTAGAAAAATTTGTGTTGTAGCTGGCTGCCTCAGCCAAGAGTTGAACTCGTACCATCTGCATGATAGTCCACGCGCTAGCCACTGCAGCCACAACAGCTTCAAACTTTACTTTACCTATACACTAAATAAATACCATTGCATGTAAAATGAATTTCATTTTAATTCAACATGATTTGAATGATTATTTAACATAAAACTTATTTGAAATTAAAGTTACAGTCATGTTGATTTCAAATGAAATGTAACGTTTTTAACAAAGCTGTTTTCACAGTGAACAATGTAAAATCAAAGAGATTTAAGCTTAGATTAATAATTTTTCCTTTAAAACTAATATAAAACAGTAATAGTAATTTTAAACCAGCAGCAGTAAAGTTTTGCTGGTAATTCGTTTTTTGTCGTCTACATAGCCGACACATGCAAGAATAAATAACAACAAGTCACACAACTAAGCACAACAGTGAACTGTAGCAGTGAACAAAGCAAATAAACGCTAACACACTTAAACGACAAATAATTTCTTGTAAATTTAATATGATTTCAAATCACAATTGCGTCATGTTGATTTTACATGCCATTTTTTTCTGTGTATACGAAATTAATCCTTAAACATATTTTAAGTTCTGAATGATTTGTGGCGTTGGCATGGTTACGACAACTATATTATGGTTGTTGCAAACAATGTATGGTGGTAACAAACAAACTATGGCTTTTTTTTAATAAAAGTAATTCCCTATGTATAATTAGTTATAGTAAAATTTTACAAACAAGTCATAGAAAAATCCCATTTTCTGGCATATTTTAGTACTAATTTGAACAAGTATGAAATTAACCTATAAACACATTTTAAGTTTGGAATGATATCTGGCGTCTAAGTTGAGTTTAGAGCTTTGGTGTCTTCAAGGAGTTATAGTAGAATTTTATAACAAATATTTTTGTAGGACAGTTTACACCGCCACAATGCCTTTTAAGGTAAGTTGTTGTGCCCTTTCTTAAGAAAAAGACAAAAAGACCCACAGAGCAAAGAGTTAGAAGATTAAAATGTTTCACAAAAATCTTTTCCTTGATGTTTTACATAAAAGTTCTGAAACTATATCTTATATCAAAAAAGTAAGTCTTACAAAATTTGTTATGCCGATTAAACACAATGGGTGGAGGACTTTAACGGCCTCTAAAATGAATCGCAGATGTAAACTTTCAAAACGGCATTACAAGTATTTTTGTTTCCCTGTATCAAAATCAGTCTATTGCAAATTCCTGCGCCTTAAAGAATAGTAAGGACCTGTCAATAGTTTTGGATTATTAACGGCAACGAGTAAAAAATTGTAAATATTTTGGCGTCGCGTTGAGGTGACGTAAAAAATACGGTTTTTTACTACACTGAGATTTGATGCAATTAAATACAGTACTCGGACTTTCTTTTACTTGTTCAAATGTTTGTTGGTTTGCATTTGTATATTTTTTATTTATTTATTATTGAAAAAAAACACTATACAGTTCATGCACATTTGATTGATTTCCCAAAAACAAACATTTTCCCAACTTTATTAATTTTTCTCTCTTTATTTGGCTTTTTTTGCGGTTTCCTGCAACATACAACACATTTTTGGAATGGTGCGTGGCAATTTGCCCACTTCTCTATTCGGGCATGGAATTTAGGTTTGTCTCTTGTTTACTTTTACCTTGACCTTCATCTACTATTTGGTTTTTATATAAATTTGTATTGATAAAATTATAAACACAAGAATATTATTTATTCAATAAAGTGAAATTATGCTGGCATGAAAAGAATTTCTATGAAAGCTGTAACAAAAAACTATACATTAATTATACGAGTAATTGTGTTGTGGTACACACTTTATTAAATCAAATGTACAATTTTAATTAATGAAGGGTGTAATTAAATCATTTGCTTCGTGGATAAATCAGCTTAATTAAAAATTTTCCAAAAAAAACGTTTAACTATGTAATTAATGTATAAACTAATGTATAAACTAGAGCGGTTCATCGCTCGATTAATTGATCTGAGTTGAAATTTAATCGGTTAATAATCGATTAGATTTATATTATCAAATTCCAGTGAAAAAAAGTGAAAGTAAAATGTCCATAGTATTAAGGTACGTTTACACTTGGCAAATATTTGCCCAAAAAACGTAACCACTACTTTTGCTAAGGTTTAGTGTGATTTAACTTGGTTTTTATATCATAAAATAAAGTTAATTATGCTGCAAAAAGCTATTTTTATATTATTTTTAATAAATGCAAACCCATATATAAAAAAATTTTTAAATTAAAGGAAATACAATTTTACCTTGTCTGTTGGTCACGTTTTTTTTTCGGCAAATATTTGATAAGTGTGAAGGTATCTTTACACTATACAACACGAACAAAAAAATACGATGTTCTGACAATGGATTCTGTTAGGGGAGACCAAAAAAAATATATGTACGTATGTCGACGTTTCTCGGGATCACATCGAAATTTTATTTTAGAGGGGATTAAAGTTTTCCCCTATGGTCTGTTCGTGCAGCATAGCGGTACAAGAAACGATGTGTTCTTTAAATTTAAGGTATAGGTATGGTATATTCAGCAACTTTGTAGAATATATTAATGCAAATATTTTTATGGAACATATTAACCCTCTTACTACCCCACATAACAGTCATTTTTGCTCTTTTCTAACAAATCGTAAAAACCACCCCTAAAAAGGAGGAATGCGGCGATAAAATGCTCTACAAATATGTTGGCCATAAAATTTTACTATAGGCCTATAAAGATAACTCAGCTCTAGACTCAACTTGTACGCCAGAAATCGTGGAAAACTTAACTATGTTTAAGGGTTAATTTCATACTTATTCACAATCAGTACTCGGCATAGGAAATCTTCTAAGTCTTACGTTTAAACTATAAGATGTGTTCAGCATTTTGCTGTAAAACACAAGGAGAAACCTTTTACTGAAATATTTTAACCCTCTAACTATGCGTTGTATGGGTCGTTTTTACGTTTCTTAAAAAAGAGCAGCGATATAGCGGACAAAAATCATTTACAAAAACATTTCTTGTGGTTATGTACATAGAAGTGCTGAAGATATCTTACATCTTAAACGTAAGACTTACAAGATTTCCTATACCGAGCTTGAATTGTGAATTAGTACCAAACATAGTTTAAGTTTTGAATGATTTCTAGCATCCCAGTGAAGTCTTGGACTTGGGTGCCTATAGTAGAATTCTATGGCGAATATTTTTGTAGAATATTTCAGCCCATTATATCACCGGCGATGGGGACTTTTTGCCCTTTTTTTAAGATATGTACAAAAATTCCCATGCATGGAAAAGTTAGAGGGTAAAAATGTTCCAGAAAAATTTTCCTCGTGGTGTTTTACATAAAAGTGCTAAACATATCTTATACCTTAAACATAAGACTAACAAGATTTCGTATGCCGAGTACTAATTGTGAATAAGTATGAAATTAACCCTTAAACATACTTTAAGCTTTTAATGATGTCTGGCGTACAAGTTGAGTCTGGAGCTTCTTGGTTGTCCTTAAAGACCTATATTAAAATTTTATGGTCAACATTTTTGTAGAACATTTCATCCGCAGCATCTCCATTTTTAGGGCTGTTTTATACGATTTGTTAGAATAGAGCCAAAAATTACCGATATGTGGGGGAGTTAGAGGGTTAATATTTTCTACAGAGTTGCTGAACATACCCTACACCTCAGATGTAAAGAACGCATAGTTTCATATACCGATATGCTGCATGAGCTGACCAAAGGGGTGGAAATAAAATTGCAATATGATCTTTCAAAACGCCGACACAACGAAATTTTTTTTTTCTCGTAATTTTGGAAAAAGTGCAATATTGTTGTATAGTGTTGTATTCAAGGGAAACAATTTTTTCACTAGAAAGCTCTCAGGTAATGCTACCTACCTATGTTCCCTTTAGATTAAATATATTTGTTAATGTGATTATTTAAACAAAAGTATGTATAATTTCTATCACATAGTAAAATTCTTATTTAATCAATAGCTATATATCTGTAGCTTGGTGCTAAAAGCGCCCATGTTAAAATATTCGCTTTTGAAAATAAATCAATTTAAGTTTAAATTTTCTATATGACTTCATAGTGACATGGACTAACTAGCAAAGCCCTTATGAAGCTGCTGAGGGTTACATTAGACATTGGCTGTTTCAGAAAAATAAAAGAAAGTAAGAACAGAAACCTAATGCAATGATTAACTCAAAGCAGCCAAATATTGACATTGGCCCTTTTAGCACCAAGCCACAGATATATACAAACAAATGATTTATATTGTAATTAATTTGGAATTTCCTAAGCAAAATCCATAAAGACAATAAAAGATGTACGTACGTATTTAATAGCTCGCATACATTTTTATTGCCTCCAGCTGAAAAAAGAGAAACAATTAAAATAGTACAAAAGACATTCGTTTCCATACAATAATAAATAAAGTATAATAAATTTCCAATAATTGTTATTAATGTTTCTGTTTTAATTTTTCATTTTCTTTTTATTTGTCTATTAACAGGAACTGGTGGCCATTTCCCCTGAGAGACGCAATTGGCGTGGCATTTTTATAGCGTTACTGGTCATAGCAGCCGTATTTAGTTTAATTATATTTTCTATATTTTTATTATCACCAGGTAAGAAGAAATCAACAACAATAATTTATACGTTCTTTTTATAAATTTGTACAAATTTGTAATTTTCCAATCGATAAATTTCAATGAAATCTTTTTTTTTTATCTATTTTCTTTTTGTATTTGCAGAGGATGAAGGCCTACGCATACGAGGCAGCAGATTAACTTTAAGTGATATTCTAAGTAAACGCTTTCAGTGGAAGCCATTCAATGGCACTTGGCACAGTGGTATGTAATAAATGTGTTTTTGTTTAAAAAATTTAATGCAAAATTAACTTTTAGAGAGTACTTGGATAAGTTAGAGTATCTAGAGATAAGTTTACTGTTGGAAAATGTATTTTGGAAAAATTATTCAGTACTTTCTGTATAAATTTCTGAAAATTCACATTTTTAAATAACTGGTTATTTTTAACCAGTACACACAGACAAATTTCATGATAAAGTCGTTGAAAACAAGGCTAATTTTACATTCTAAGGTAATAATTTTGCTTCATAGGTATTTCATGTTAATTCAATATGATTTTTACAATAACCTTCAAAGAACATTTTTGCCTTTTGAATCAACAATATTTCATGTTGATTTAACATGCCAGTGCATTTAGAGCAGAAACCGGCAAAACATATCACATGGGGCTTTTTACTCTTTTACTTTCACACACATAGTTTGGGGTGCCCCTGTGGCTGAGTGGTAGCGACGCTAGCCTGTCCGTCCAGAGGTCGTGGGTTCGATTCCCGCCATAGACCCTGGGTGTTTTTCCGCAGACAAGCTGATCGCTTCGCGGGTTGTGTTTGTTCTTAAAAAAAACACACGTATGTACTCACACGTATCAACTAAAAGTAAATAAAATCAATCAGTGTGGCATGAACATTCAAACAAGCAGGTTGTTTCTTGCTATTGCTTCATATACACTAACAAAAACTTTGTAAGAGCGAGAGTTGCAAAATAAAACCCATACAAGCAAAATGTATTAGTATGTGTTTGCCGATTGATGATTTAAAGCAAAATGAAGTTGATATTGAAATAATACGACAAATCATGTTGAATCAAAGTTATTTTAATTTGAAAAAATGTGACTTTGATACTGAAATAACACGAAGAATCATGTTCAATGAAAGTTATTTCAAGTTAAAATAACGTGAATTTTAATCATGTTAAATCAATGTTATTTCAAATTGGAACAACATGAATTTAATGTAGCCAGTTTATTAGTTATTTTACTTAATAACCTACAAAGAAGGGCGTCATAATGTGTGTTAGCATAGGAATCAGAAAATTTTATGTTGTTGCTGGCTTGCCCCAGCCAAGATTTGAACTTCGATTCATCCATCATCACATGTTTGGTGGTCAACATGCTAATAACTGCAGCCACAACAAGCTCAAGTATTTTTTGGACTTTATATATATTTCAATTTGATTTAATTGATGATTTAACATAAAATTGATTTGAAATTAAAGTTATAGTCATGTTGATTTAAAATGAAATGTAACGTTGATTTTTCTTTGATTCACTTAAGTAGATCCAACTTTAATTTAGCGGGATAGCAATTGATTTTACTACAAAGCAGGATTTTATTGACTCAATATTGAATAATATTGTTTTAACAGTGAAAACTATTAAATCAACGAGATTAGATTAATAAGTTTTCTGTTGAAAAATGGCGGTATTCAATGGTTGGTGCAAACATTCTATCGGAAGAGCAAATGCCCGGAAACACTTTTTAAGTTTTTATTCATTTCTGGCGTGCATGTTGAACTTTTAACTTTAGTGTTTTTGAAAACTTATAATAGAATTTTATGACAAATATTTTAGTATGACAAATTAGACTGCTATACTGCTGTTAAATGGGAGGTTTTTGCACCTTTTTCAAGAAAAATATAAAACGATCCATACAGCAAATAGTTAGAGGATTAAAATGTTTCACAAAAGGGTACAGGACCCCTGTTTTACATAAAAGTGCTGAGCAAGCGTTACACCAAAAATGTAAGGATTAGAAGAGTTCCTATACCGATTCACTATATAAGAATGTGCAAAGGGTGAGGGATCTTTAACTCCCCCTGAAATGTATGCCAGTTGTAAACTTTCAAAATGCAGGAACATTTACATTGTTTTTTTTTTTTAGAACCTTGTTATATAAAAAAAAATATTTATTTTATTGTACACCGTTATTCATTTAAGCATATTGAACAAGCCGTTCCCGAGTTGTGTTAATATAAATTGTGCAACCTCTTTGATTTTTTATGTAACAGCTTATTTCGAGAATCAGGGTCAGTTCAAAAAAAAGTTATTAATAGACTTAGAACTTTAGTATCACATGTGCTAAAATTGTTCCAAAAAAAGTCCCACAGAAAAGAATAAAAATTAATTTAATTCATCAAATTTGCTCCAATAAACAAATTGCTAATGTAAATTAAATTTTCGTACCAAAATTAATTTAAATAAATTCTGATTAAATATTAATAACAAGTAAATGTGCAATTGTAATATTTTCAAGTTTTCTATTCAATGTTAAATCATATCAATTAAAAACGATAGTTTTTTTTATTTAACTATTTAATCGCACCAATAAATAAAATATTTAAATTTGAAAGGAGAAACAATTAAACATTTTCTTATGACAATAAAATGAATAGTTGCTGGTGCTAAAATTTTATCACCATAATCAAAAATTTACAATGTGAGAAACAAAAAAATTGTGTTTGTCGAACTGTGTTGTTGGAAAATCTAAGCTATTGCCTGATTCTTCAAATCAAAAAGATGTTTTCTAAGATAAAATTTTCATTTGCATTTTATAAAATTTAATTTCAAAACCAATTATTTCAGTGTTTTATTTTTCTTACCTTTCAGACACTGAACTAGTATTTCGTGATCCCACTGGAGGTCTATCTATAGTAAATTTAGATAATTATACAACACGAATTTTAATGACCAATTCAACGTTTGTAAGTTTAATTCAAAAAAATGGCATTCTAAATATTTTTTTAAATTAATACAAAAATAAATTTATTAATTGTTTCCATTTTCCAGCGCCAATTGAATGCCGAAACATATTTAGTAGCACCAGATCTTAAATATGTCTTGCTGCAGTCCGATAGCAATGCGGAGGGATCAAGGTAAAAAAAAGCAAATTCGAATGAAAATAAATAAATAATAAATTTTTATTGAGTTTTTAATTTTACTGCACAAAGAAAAGCAATTAATAGAAATAAAAAATAACAAACATCAGCCAGAGAGTTCTGTTTTATTTATTTAGTTTTTATTATAATTTCTTATTTAAAATTATTTTTAAATTGTTTTAAATATTATTCATTTACTATTTAGTGAGTAAATAAATAGCACTGTTCTTTGTAATAATTTTTAGCACTAAACATTTGTGTTTCACGGTGTTCAAACACAAATAATTGAAATTTAAATGCATCTGAAACATTGAACAGCCCGCCCGCTCGCTCTATTTATTTGCTTATTCGTTTTTAATAAGTCGTAAAACAGTTATTTTCTATAATTTTAAAACGCTTATGAC
Organism: Panzeria rudis; assembly: GCA_956483635.1. NCBI lineage: Eukaryota > Metazoa > Arthropoda > Insecta > Diptera > Tachinidae > Panzeria > Panzeria rudis. The sequence continues at coordinate 5,763,846 of OY101448.1, read as the reverse complement.
TTTAATTGGATTTTTCTATTTTCTCTTTGTTTTATGCCAGGCATCATGTTTATGAGGTACAAACTGCAAATACATTTCCCTTGGGACCAACGGAAAATATAGCGGAAGCACCACGCTTGCAATTTGTTTTATGGGCACCCTACAACAGTTATTCAATACCAAATATTAACGGTGCAAATGGTGGTTCCAACACAAATTCCTTTTCCACATCCTCCTCATCTACAAATACACCCACCACTTCATTGCCGGTTCACACTAGCATGAGTCCGCTATTGAATAGTCTAGGCAGTGGTGGTGTTAGTGTTGCGAATTTAGTTAAACCTCCACCACCCATACAACTGCAACAACAAAATCAAGAGGCATCTGCGTCATCACAAAACAATGGCTTGACTAAAGCGCTGTCCCAAAATCAAGCCATTGCTTTTGTTCACGAAAATGACATCTACTATAAGCCGAAAGTCCAAGGAGAGCTTGTATGTCGTATAACAACAACAGGTGAGTAAATGTCCTTCTGAAAAAGGTACTTGTTGAAAAAGGTACATTTTGAAAAAGGTACATTTTGAAAAAGGTACTTTTTGAAAAAGGTACTTTTTGAAAAAGGTACTTTTTGAAAAAGGTACTTTTTGAAAATGGTACTTTTTGAAAAAGGTACTTTTTGAAAAAGGTACTTTTCGAAAGTCATGTACTTTGCATAGAAAATGTAATATTTTTAAAAATTTCCTTTTTTTAAAAAGTACTTTTTGCAAAAGGTACTTTTTTAAAAAAGTACTTTTAGAACAAATTACTTTTTGAAAAAAGCGCCCTAATTTACACACAAACTTCTTTTTATTTTTCCAGGTCAAGCTGGCATTGTTTACAATGGCATACCAGATTGGACATACGAAAATGTACCAGAATTGATTAGTCGTGGCGGTAGCATGGCATTTTCACCAGATGCTTTATACTTGGCATTTCTTACGTTCAATGACAGTGATGTCAGTGAATACAAGTAAGTATTACTTAAGGCGCTTTCACATTGTAATACAAGCTTTGAGATTTTTATTAGATTTTGTAAGACGAAAATCAAATCAAAATCTGTCTGACTGTCAAAGAATCTTAAAGAAAATTGTCTCATTAGATTTTGTTTCTACACTATCACATTCCAAACAAAACGTAACATAAATCATTTGCAATAAAGCACATTTTTTCGTTCTTCTTTTTCTTTATTTATGCCGGCAAACATACACAACTGTTTTTGTTATTCCCATGCTTGTTTGTGATAAAATGAAAAATGTGATTGTTTAGAAAATTTCCTAAAAATGACGAATACCATAATACTGTCAAGTTTCTTTACGTATTAAATGACAAATCATAACAATTTGTTTTCACACTGTTGGATTTTTACTTAAGATTTGAGTTTTTGACAAGTATTAATACTAAATCTAAGAGTCTGAAGGCCGCTTTATAAGTATTCGTGTATTAAATATCTTACTTTTCGTATTTTTATTACAGGTACACCTGGATGGGCGATGATTTGAAATATCCAGCTGTTTTCACACAACGCTATCCTAAGGCGGGCTCTGTCAATCCCAATATAACAGTTAATGTTGTCAATCTATCCGTCCTTAAATACATTTTCCCCACACAAATTAAACTTCCGCCAGAATTGGCAAATGGCAGCTATATTGGTGGCCTAACATGGGCCACGCCCATTGACTTGTCAGTTACAATAACAAATCGCGCACAAATCAAGGCCCATACAGTGCTTTGTCGAGCTCCAGATTTTTACTGCAACATCGCACACACTGAAGTTACAGTAAACGATGGTTGGGTGTTGCCTTCGGAACGACCCATATTTTCGGCCAAACTAAATAATCAATTAAAATATCATTCCAATAATACAAATATTAATGAAAGCTTCCAGAATATAACGAATGGTCAAACAACTTATGAAATACCAAATGGCGGCTATTTACTCAAACGTCTTCCTGTGCGTGATGGTGAACATGGCCATTTCCGTCATGTGGTTTTCATTTCATCAATAGATCGCAGACCGGTGCCCTTGACGATGGGACGCTTTGAAGTAACAGAAATTGTTGGTTGGGATGAGGCCAATGAGATAGTCTACTTCATGGCTGCTCCTGAGAAGCGGCCTGGTGAAAGGCACCTCTACAAGATCAGCCTTAAGTTGAATGTTACAAAAAGCAACCGCACTTATATCACCTCATCACAACCCACATGTCTGACGTGTGATAATACGCCCAGCACGTTTAAACTGAACAATGGTCGTCCGGCGAGCAATCCTGAAGATGTGGACGACGACGAAGAGGAATGTGTCTATATATTACCAAAAAATTGTCTTTACAACAAAGTCTATTTTAGCAAAGATTTTGCCTTTTATGTCCAGGAATGTTTGGGTCCCGAATCGCCCAGTGTTTATTTGGTAGAAACTCAAAGAAACCTAAAGACAATCGTTTTGAATGCTGGCGATAGTTTAAGGCATCGCTTGTTGCAATATGCTTTGCCGCAAATAAGAACATTCAATGTGGAAATACGTCATGGCTTCCATGCTCAGGTCAAACTATTTTTGCCGCCCGGCATGAAAGAGGATGAAGAAGTAGCATTTCCTTTGATTTTGCAAATGTAAGTTGGGTTAGATGAATTACTTTAATGTTAAACAACGAAATGTAGTTCTAAGCGAAAGGGGTGTTTCTTATAAGCAAATCTAGGACAAAGTATCTCTTGAGAAAGTACTCATTAAAAAGTTTATATTAACAAATAGTACCTCTTGAAAAAGAATATTTTAAAAAAGTACATTTTAAAAAGTAGGTATCTGTTGAAATAGTACCTTTCAAAAAATTATCTTTTAGAAAAGTACGTATTAAATACATACATATACAAGCAGACCACTGCTGTAACAGATCCCTTTTCGACCCCCTGACCTACCACAGTAGTTCATTGTTCAGTCCACCATTGGGTCGACCTAACAATAATTGAGATACTCGCCGGAAGTCGATTGGTTGTTATTGACTTTTATTCTCATCACACAGTCTTTATTAATTGCTAGCACATATCTTGAAATTGAGTTCGACCATAGTCTCTACAACTAAAATGTGTTGGCCGGTAGCTCTCAGTATAATACTATCCAAAGCTGGACAATCACACACAACGTGCGCTTCTGTCTCAGCTGATTTTCATCTTAGCCAAATGATACCTTGAGTTTCCATGTCCTGTAATTAATTCACTTACCCAGCTGAAGATTCTCCCGTTATACCGAAGAACCTTATCCGCTATGCAGCCCATATGATCTCTGAGCACCATACGAGCGTCCCTACATGTTGTAGTCTCTCGCCATCTTTGTAGGTTTATGGAGCTCAACCACTGTAGAATCATAGCTCCAATCATAACATATTGCAGTGCAATAATAGGTGCTGGTCCGCAAAACGTCATAACAGATCCCTTTATGAGATCGCTCAATTACCATTATACCGATGTGTCCCTGAACCCTCATCAGTGTTACCTCATTAACAGAAGTACATCTATTGAATTTTGAAACACATTCTAGCATCAGTTTGGAGTACACGTTCGCTTTATGCATGCTTCTAATCACCGACTGATTATCCATTCCAATGAGGATTCTCTTCCTCTCCACCTGACTATCAATCAGTTGATCCCTAAACGCAAGACACAGAAAAGCTGAACTCACTTAAGTAAACACCTGTTCTTGCTCTTCTGTTCATAAGAGTTCCATCACTAAAAATCCTGAAGTATCAAAAACCTGTCTGCTTCCTTTTAATTAAATTTTGATATATATTTGAACTTTTGTGCTACCCTAGTTAGTTCCACTGATGTTAAATTACCGATTTTACCCTTTTTATCCCCATAGCGAACTGTCTCCATCTTCTACCACAATTTATATTTTAATAACAAAAAAATATATATTTTTTCTTTAGCGATGCTTCGCCCGGTTCACAATTAGTGAATGAATGTTTTCAAGTAAATTGGAACTGGTATTTGTCTAGTCAACGTTCCTTTATTGTGGCGCAAATTGATGGACGTGGCAGTGGATATCAAGGTGAACTGCTGCGTACACAAGTTCATGGTAAACTAGGCACAGTAGAAATAGAGGATCAGTTAGCAGTGCTAACGTAAGTTTTCTCACTTTTTTAACTGAAAAAAACATTTGCTTGTCTTACTATATTCTATACATAATTCAAAAAAATATATATTACAGTTACCTGCGTGACAATTTAAAATTTATTGATCCCTCACGTATCTGTGCTTACGGTTGGGGTTATGGTGGTTATGCCACAGCCATGACATTAATCGACGATTCCCAACAGGTTTTACAATGTGGTGTTGCTGTTAATCCTATTGCGTCATTTGGTTATCATTGTAAGTTGTAATTTATCACTTTAATTTTAATTGTATATTTCAAATGAATTTTTCTTTCTTTCCTTTTTCCTAAGATTCCTTTTTTACGGAACGTTATATACCGCTTAAAGGTGACTATTTGCGAGCGCTGCAGGAGGCCGATTTAACAATGAAAGCTGGCAACATTAAGGGTAGGAATTTAATGTTGATTCATGGCACTGCTGATACATTTGTGCATCAGGATCATACGTTAATGTTGGTGAAGGCTTTGGTCGATCAGGAAGTTAAATTTAGACATCAGGTAAGAGAGTTTTTTAATGTTATATAACCATATATTAGCTTTTTTATTCGTATAACAATTGCTCGAATATTCGAATAACTTTGTTTTTGTTTTTTTTTTTTTTTATTCGAACTAACAAAATTTTTAAAATTTTATGAAAATTTGAATACTTTTTTATCGGTAGTTTAAAATTTTTCTACCTAAAGCTGTAAGGGACGAGGTCCATATTGGGGGCAGCATAATTTAGGACGGAGCAACCAATAATTTTACAGGGCCTTGTTCCGGGATGCAAACATACTGAAGGAGTCTGACATAGACTACACCTAGGATTTTTGGGTTTCTGATCCTAGGTATACGTCTGCCTTCGTCAGAGATCTCTAATTGTATCCTTACTTCTTTAGTACATGAAGTGAAAAGTGACACCGACGATTTTGAGAGTGATAGCTTCAAGCTACATTCTTCCAGGAAGTATATAATGTTGGACAGGTATTGGTTTATTTTGGTACTTATGTCAAGGATATTTATACCGGATGATATGATAATGCTGACAGTACTTCTCCTTTTGGCACACCCACTTTTATCTTGCCGTATCTTGAATTTTGTCTTCTGATCTCCACAAACGCTTGCCTTCTATTCAGATAGTTGGCAATCCAGCATTTGATATCGTTGTTGCTTTTGGTATCGGTGATGACTTCTCTTGATTTATATTGAGGCTCCTCAGGGAAGGATCGCACTATACGAGTTGTTATAGGTGGGATCTCTTCAAATTAGTTCAAGATTAATTCATGGATACCGCAAGTCTACTTTCTTTCTCCTTCCCTATTTCTTAATGACCTTTTCTGTCAAACGTCCAATCCCATATACTCCTTTTCAGTCGAAGAGTGACCCCAAGGTGTTGCTTTATCACCACTCCTTTGGTCAGTGGTGATTGATGAATTTCTACTCATTCTTAGTGAACCTAGAACCATGAAGTTATAGGTCACGCTGATGACATGGTTGTGATAGCAACTGCTGAACTCGGCAACGTCATCTCTCACACGCCATGAACGATGCTTTGTGCACTGTTATGACATGGTGTGGGAGATATTGCCTGTCGATCAGGTTGAACAGGCTGCCGGTTTCTAACAACCGGCTCACATGGGTCGTTTGGTCCCTTTCTCGGCCAACTCTGACAATACTATTTTGGTACCTTTCTCTCTTAGGAGAAAATTTGGTCTAGAGAAAATCTCGTTGAATGGGTGCAATATACATACCTTATTCGACCGATATCAAATACTTGGAGGTTGTTCTTGATAGGAAGTTGACTTGGAACCGACATGTTGATTGCATAACGAAGAAAGCCACTAGGGCGATCTGGCCGGTGAAGAGTTGTACAGGGTGCATCTGTGGCATGAGCCCAAAAATGGTCATGTGGATCCATGCAATGATTGTAAGGCTAATCATTACGAACGGCGCGATTGTATGCTGGCAATGGCTGCTTACATGATGGGTTTCGTGAGGGCTGCTAGAAATGCCTAGTTGCAGGACAAAATGTAAACTTAGGTTTGACAGGAGATTCAATGTCACAATGCCTCTCAGGGCTACGTGGGAGGAAAATGAACCCACTATGGATTCCAGAAGTTTATATTGGTATACGGATGGATCCAAAACGGAAGATGGAGTTGGCGGTGGAGTCTGTGGACTCAACGAGAAAATCTCTGTGCCCTTGGGCAAATGACCTACGGTATTTCAGGCGGAAATACTGGCAATCACGAAGTTTGATATTAACTTAAATAGAGGCATTAAGGGCGCGCAAAAAAGCTATCTTTTCTGATAGTCAGGCAGCTCTTAAGTCTCTCCTTTCATGGGAATTCCGTTCCAAGCTTGTTTCAGAGTGTTTTGGCTCACTACAGAAGCTATCTATTGGAACAAGGCTTCAATTTACTGGATACCTGGCCGTAGCGGTCATCCGTGTAACGCCGTAGCAGATGAATTAGGCAAAATGACCTCTGCTGCTCCTCTTATGGGCCCAGAGCCTTAATTATGGGAAATTACATTTCTACTGCAAAGAAAGTTTGGCTGGCTTCTTTGGGTTTAACGCAAGCCAAATCATTGATGCCGCCATATTCAAACACTGGCATCCTTAACTTCAACAGGAATGATTTACGACTTGTTACCGGTTTTCTCTCTGGTCACTTTCGACTGAAATATCCTCTGTGGAAAAGCAATTAAGTTCGATCACCCCTGTGTCATTTATGCTCAGCAGAGGATGAGACAACGGCACACATTCTCTGTGAGTGTATTGTCTTATGTAATAGTTGAAGGCGTCTATTTCATTCTCAGTTTCTGTGCTCGGTTGATATTAGGCGGGCTTCTGCAAGCTCTGTGCTGGCTTTCATAAGAAGAGCCATACAGCGCTTGATTTGATTTGATTTAGAGATATATGGCACAAAAGGTCCACTAGGTGGCGCAGTGCTGGTAAAAGATATTTCACTACATCTGATCTCCTTAAAATGTTTACCACATATATCCAACTCGTATATATGGGCCGTTGGCTAAAAGCCTATTTGGAGAGAGCAAAGTAGGTCATATGTGACAATAGGGCATCATCGACGCAATGTGGTTAATGTTTCGCTCTTTTATCGTTACCACAACGAAATATATTCTAACGAAAGCAGGGAACTTGTTCCCGAAACCCAGTCTTTTGGCGAACAACACATTATTTATTGAGAGCACATCCCTTTTGTGGTCGATACTCCAATGAATTGCACTATGCATTCCAGAGAATTTGTTATTTGGACGTATAGTTCGTATGTGGAATAAGATTCCTGCCGAGGTCTTTCCTCTTCTTTCTCAATGTTGCAAAGTTCAACTCAAATATCCATAAACAATTCCCATAACCAATTTTACTAGTTCAATAACAAAGCATTGCATGAGTAGAGGATAACCCTTAAGTGCTGGGCTTATATAAAAAATAAATAATTAATTTGACGACTGTTGTATGTATCTATAGGAAATTTCACTAAAATATCTAAGAACTTTTCATATAAATTTTTCGGATGAGTTTTTCACTTGTTTAAAAAAAAAACTGTACTGAACTTGCTGAATGCTTTTCATCTGCGTTTTCTACAAGAATTGATCGAACGATCGTCTGGCGTCATATACGAGGGCGGATTGATATTGAAGCTACCTAAGTAGGAAAAAAACATTTTTTTTCAAAAACCATTTATTTCTCAACATAGTCTCCTTTTAGCTCAATACACGATATAGACGATATTCCACCTTTTTTATACCATCTGAATAATACGATTTTGTGAACCCCTCAAAATACGCTTTAGTTTCGGTAATCACTTCTTTGTTTGAGATGAATCTTTTTTCTGGGAGCCATTTTTTCAAGTTTGGAAACAGGAAAAAGTCCCTAGGAGCTTAATCTGGACTATAGGGTGGATGATCAACCGATTCGAAATGTATTTCACGTAATTTTAGCATCGTATCTAATGCTGTGTGAAGCAGTGTTTTTGTTCGACACTGAGCAAACGCGGCACCCATTTTGCCGATAACTTTTTCATATGCAAATGTTCATGCAAAATGTTGAACACACGGTCATATGATATGTTAACCATTTCAACAAGCTCACGTAACTTGACTTAGCGATCATTCATAACGATATCGAGGATTTTCTTGATATTTTCTTCAGTAACCACCTCTTTTGGCCTTCCTGTGATGATATTGTTGCAGTGCTTGTTCTGCCGCGTTTAAATTCAGCAATCCATTATTTTACCGTATAATCTGACGGAGCAGACTCACCGTAATGTTTATCGAGCTTTTCTTTTGTCTCTTTCGCTGTTCTCCCTTTCAAATAATAGTTTTTAACCACTGCACGAAATTTATTTTTTTCGATTTTTCAAAAAACACAAAAGTTGCTTGCTTCAAACGAGTACAACAAATAAACTAATCGATGAATTTGGGTGACATTTTAACAGCTGACGTTTGACAGATTGCAATTTCTAGAAACAAAATAGTTTTTGTGTTTGTGCTGCCATCTAGCGCTAGGTAGCTTCAATATCAATCCGCCCTCGTAAATTTTGTATAAAAATTTTATTTCAGTTTTTTTTTCTAAAACCCACCATATTATTTTCTTAAATTTTACAGGTATATCCTGATGAGGATCATTTAATGTTAAAATCTTTATCTCATGTCTACCAAACCATGGAATGGTATTTCGATGATTGTTTTGGTCCCAACGATGACAGTGAATGGGATCCAACTGGACTGTTTGTGTTCAAACAATAATTGTTAATGTTAGCAACCATTTAATTATAACATTAATTAGTAATTAATTAGAAAATTTTAATTAATTTTTATATTAAAAATGAAAAAATAAATTTGAAAAACAAAACACAAAACTATAATGCGTTAAATTAAAAAAATAATAATAATAATAAAACAAAACAAATAATTAAATTAAACAAGTGATGAATTAATTTTTATGTATGACTGAGTAAATTTAACACACAAAACAAATTATATAAAATTATTGTATATTTACTTATTACTTATAATTGAATTTTATTTATTTATAAATATTTAATATAAAAATGCAGCATTTAAAGAAATGTTAAATTTCAAGAAGTTCTTTGAAATATTTATGTGAGTCAGTTATTTTTTTTATTTAAGTTACCATTGATCATTTGTGATTGACTCATTGATTGTTAATCGAGAAAAATATTTTATTTGAAAAGTAAATTTTTAAAAAGAAAAATGTAGATAAATATTTATAATTTTTTATGAGTATAAACTGGAAGTTAATTTGTATATGAGTAATTTAAGCAAATAATTAATATGTTGTTACCATTCATCTAACCAGCAAATGGTTTAGTAAATTTATATGAAGAACATAAATATTTTATAAACGATTTGCTCTTTGGAAATACTTAGGCAGCATATGAATATATAAAATTAGTTTTTATACCTTTTTTTTTGTAAAATAAACATGATTTGGTTATGTTCAGTTAATTATAATTAAAAGGCTTTGAAATTAAATCTGATCCGTAAACAAAAAACTTGATAAAATTTTTTTCCTTTAGTTCACACATAAAAGCATCTGATTGTCTCGAATTACCCTGAAAAAGTATAATGGCGTTTTCTATTCTGCAAAAAAAAGTGAATATTTTTACTTTTTTATTAAAAAAATTGCAATTAAAATTCCTTTAAAGGAAAAATTTTCCGTTCGTAAGGGATGATAGAATAATTTCTAATAAATTCACTTCTTCAAAACATAATTATATTGCAAATTTTTATTAAAAAGGGCAAATAGTGCAACACACTTTTGTAGAAAAGAAAACGCCATAATTTTCGACAAAGATATTTCAAGTACTAAACTCGATCCAAATAAAATTTGCAGCATTCGACAGAGTTTTACATAGCCAAAAAAAAAGTAACTGAATCTAGAAAATAGATTGTTTGGTGCCAGTGAACAAAGAGTTCCAAAAAGTATCTTGCTCAAAAATAATTTTTCCTAAAAGTTTCTTAAAAGTACCTTTTTATCGTAGTGTTTTGCATAAAAGTGCTGAACACATCTTATATCTTAAACGTAATGCCTACAAGATATCCTATTGCGAGTCAAGCTATGTACAGAAGATTGTCAGATCTTACAATATTGTAAGTATAATGTGCTAGAAATTTCTTACAATCGTGTGAACTGAACATTTTTGTCTGACAACGTCAGTCGATTTTAATACTACCTGCTGACAAAAAATTGTCAGATATCTCACAATCGTGTGAACGCATCGTGTTGCCATTGTCAGATTATTGGCAGGCATTTTTTAATTGTCAGATGTGCGAAGTTTCTGCATCTGACAATGGCGTCATTTTGAGAGTTCTTTATATTGGCAGCACTGCACACATCTTTTTTTAAGGAAAAAGAAGAAAAATCAAAGAAACTATGCAGATAAAATAGTTAAAATTCCTTCTTTATATTTAATACTAATTTATATTTTCATTTTTTAAAGTTAACACAAGCATAGATGATAAATAATTGTTAATTTCTGTTAAATGATCATTTAGCAGCGCCAAACAACAGATCTGACAATTTTTGCAGCTGACAATCGTTTGAACTGTCAATTTTTTTTACTGACAATATTGTCAGATAAATTTATTATCCGGCAATTGTCTGCCAATAAATTGTAAGCTTTTCTAACAACTGTGATACAATCGTGTGAACTAACAATATACCTTATGCTGACAATTTTTTATTGTCAGTGCATCGTCAGCACATTGGCAGAACTGACAATATTGTAAGATCTGACAACCGTCTGTACAGGGCTTAATAGGCAGATAAATGTCGATCAGGTGACATAATTTTTGGCATAACGGTATATCCCGAATAAATTAGTCATACTTGAATAAATTAGTCATAAATTAAGAAAACAGAAACAAAATATACATTGTAAAGTCTTTCTGAAATAAAACAAGTCATTTCTAATAATTTTTCTTTTAAAACACGAATTTTTCTTAATTTATATTTTCAAAACAATAGCAGAGTTCAGTATTTGATGCAAATGATCTTGCGAAAGTGCAAATGCAAAATATCGTAGCTTTTGTGTGAAATCCAACAAAAAAAATGCACAAAATTTCATTAAAAAAAGCTACGATATTTTGCATTTGCACTTTCGCAAGACTATTTGCATCAACCACTGAACACCGCTAATATCAATAATAAATGAATATTGCAGTAGTATGCTTGTATGGTATGTGTTTCGAGCACGATTCAGCATCACTTCTTTATGCCTGTATACTGCAGTAGTAGTGTATACTCTGATTAACATAACACCTAACATCATGTTAATGTTAAGTGCAGACTGCTCATGTTAATGGTTTCTTCATGTTTTAACATGGTTGCTAGATCATTTGTTCTAACAACGCTTTCATAACATCATGTCTTAACAGCATTTCATGTCTAATGTTGATGGCATGTCAGGAGAGCTGAAATTAAAATATGCACATTTCTTGCCCAAAACAGTCCCATATTCTCTCGCAGATGCAAATTTACCGTTTTTAGCAAATACATTTCCGGACTTTACTGCACGTCTCCACGCGCAATATTTATTTCCGAACATAAGAAATAACGTCGGCAGAATAACAGCACAAATATGTTCATGTATAGGCTTATGTTCTGAGCTATAGAACACGTATTGTGGTACTGGACATAAATTTAAAAAATTCACTGTGAATGGATCGATGTTTTTTGTCTTTATTTTAATTTATTTAATTTTGTTTAAAACTATTTTATTTTAATATGCTTTATTTTATTTAAAAAACTTTGTATTTTTACCACAGCTACAATTTTGTTTAATTCACGCAAACAACAAATGCCAATCAAATTTGACAGCTTATGTTCAACATTATTTACTTGAACATAAGTTTGAACAATTATGTCGCAATTTATTTGCAAATAAATGTTTCTGCGGTCCACACGTGAACATATGATGATGAAAATAGAATTTGACAGATGAGAACATAATTATTTCCAAGTTAATTGCTCGTGGAGACCCCCAGTTAAGATTGCACAAAAAATAGCTGTAGTGTGCACTAAAGCAACAAATACTTATGATAACAAGCATAATTGGCCCCATCTATATTTTATCCTAAGTTATGTATGTATGTGTTTGTTCAATAAATGAATTTGTTGTCTTGTTATTATCACTGAAATATGGAATAAAAATATTTTCTTTATATAAATCACATAAATTTATTATTTATTCAAGCAATCTTTCAAAATGTAACTTTTGACGAAAAAACTTAACTTTTTTTAACACCCCGTCTTCACGAGACATAATTTTGTTCTAACATTTGTCAAACTTCATACATAAAAACATCACAAAAATGTTAGTGTAATTTTTTCATATCGACTTTGACTTTTGTCAAGACAAAACAATGTCTCGTGAAAGCAAAGCGTAAATTTTTTTTATTCTTCCCCTGGCAATACGGCATAACACACGAACCGAAAATATCTGCTGAACAACATTGTTGTGGGTGCAACACTTTGAAACAATAATCTCAAATAAAAGTATGAATCCGTTTTTGGATAATTTTAAAAATGACAATTTAAAACTTTACTAGCCGTAATGTAAAACTCGAGCCTTCCATTTTTCCTAGGGAAGTCAACTTTATTTTATTTCTTTTATTTTTATTTGTAATTATAATAAAAAGTCTCTATAATTTTAATTTCAAATATGGAACTTAAGAAAGAATTACAAAATGGCAAAGCTTTAAATGTTTATATGTATGTGATCTGTGTAGTTGGCTTAACATTTCACAATATGTATGAAATTATATAATAAAATTAATGTAAAAAATTAAAAAAAATAAACTGCATTAAAATTTTGTGTACGAGTAAACCAAGAATTAATTATATAACAAATTAATTAAAAGCATAATAAGTACACATTTTTATTTGATTCATTTTCAGTTGTCTTTAAGTTGTTACCTGACCAAACTGACAATGTACATACATACATACAAATCAGGGTGGCCTTTTAAAACAAAGTACTCAAGTACTCGGTCTCATCACCCGCTAGAAATATTCGAATAGTCCATAAACTAAGACATATACATATCGTCACATTATTATTGGTTTGACCCATAAACATAGGAACCCACTAAACCTGAAATTCGAAATAAAAGAAGGTTCGCTAAAACGAAGAATTTTCGAAACAAATTTGTTCGATAAATGCTCGTGAATCTAAAAAAAATCGAATGTTTGCAAATGCGAGCTTTTGTCGATAATGTTGCGACAATAAGCTCAATTGCCAAATTTCATAAAATGTGAATGTTCGCAGCATTGAACTATTTTCGATAATTTATAGAATGTGTAATTTACATTCATGTGTGCAATAATTGAATAGAAAAAATTTGCCACCATAGCCTAGTGGATGTGTGCTAATTTGTTAGCCTGGAGGTACCGTGTTCGAATCTGATTGAATGCAGCAGCGTAAGTTAGATTTTAAAATAAATAATTATTCCATTTACAATAATAAAATAGATAAATTAAAAAATAAAGATAACAATGTTGAAAAATAATTTTTTCCTGCATTTTTGTGGCATCGATGTTTCTTCGATATTGGTTTGCTATTGATTTGTCAGCGAAACATCGAAATCGAAAGATTTACTGCCACAAACTGAGCGACGAGTGAGCTCTAGCAGCTCTTTCTCTTTCCGACTTCGATAGCCGTTCGCGAGTGTTTTGTCCGAGAAACGTGTGCGCAACATTCGAATGTGAAATTATTTTCGAATGTTTTGGTTTGCTGGGAAAAAGCATTAGCAAGCAGGGGCTGGATTCCGCAACGATGAATTTTTTACCAGTGAACACTTAAAAACAAAAAATTCACCGTACTTTTACCAGTGAAAAAATTAGGCTTTAGTGTTCACAATAACTGTCAAAATAATACATTCTCACCATTGTGGGTGCACAAATCAAAATTGAACACTGAAATTGGTGAACACTTCAAACTTCATCGTTGCGGAATCTGGCCCCAGCAAACGAATAATAAGCTGACGATATGTACATTAGCGTGTCCCAAAAAAATTTGTTTTTAGTTTTTCATAACGCAAGACTCCAAAAATAGCGTAATTGGTCATAGATTACGAAAATAGCTTTTAAAATAAAATAAACCACTGTCTTAATAGTGTGTTTCCACCGGCATGATTTCGACAAGTCATGGTGATTTGAGCAAATCATGTTGATTTATACATGACTTTCCATACATTTTGAATACGACTAAATTGCCCCAAAGTATGTGATTTATTTTAAATTATGTCGAAAATACTCTTTTTCGAACTGGATTTATCTATGCAACCCTGTGTTGCTTTTAAAATTACAAACTCCATCCGTGGGTCATCCATCAATTGTGATTGACAATTTCGAAAAAATTACATTAAAAAATATTTAATTAATTTTAAATGTCAAACTATATATGGAAAAAATTCAATTACAGCTGCTGCGCACACCGTATAAAGTAAGTGCATCATTTGGCTACGAAAATTCGAACACCAAATCACTCAGAAGCTCGGTGGAAACACTTCGATGTAATTTACCTAAATCTACGTAATTTAAAGTTGGTGAAAACATACTATCATTTCTTTTTTAAAAATGTTCATAACTTCATTTGATCAGGGGCTGGATTCCGCAACAATGATTTTTCACCAGTGAACACCAAAACAAAAAACTCACCGCACTTTTTCCAGTGAAAAAATTTAGGCTCTAGTGTTCACTATAACTGTCAAAATAATACATTCTCACGGTTGCGGGTGCACAAATCAAAAGTGAACACTGAAATTGGTGAACACATCAAAAGTCATCGTTACGGAATCTGGCCCCAGGTATGCATTTTCTACAGAAGTCGAACCGCTTGTGAGATATAGCTGTTTTACACTATCTCACAAGATGTTCGACTTCTGTAGAAAATATAACCCTGGTCTAGTGCGTTTATGGAAAGCTATAAAAAAAACCAATAACAACATATCATATCAGGGTTGCATTTTGTGCCGAAGTCGAACAGCTTGTACAATAGCCTAAAAACAGCTTTAGTGACCAGTGCTATACATTCATCACTTTAACGGTCCAATTGACACAATGACACAATGACACATTTATGCATATTAGGAAATTTCACGAAACCAAGACTTGAGGCATCATTTGCTTTGTAGTCAACGCGTTAACCACTTCAGCCAAAAGCATCATGCATTAGCTATTTTTGCAAATGCGGCCAGGTACTTTCTTTTTGTTTTGCCTCAGAGAATTTTGCTACATAGCTACAATACTGCAAATATGAACGATAAAAATTAAAGGGTGTTCTAAGGCCAGCAACGAAACATAGTAAAATCTTAATGTAAAATACAGACACTTAATACATAGACACTTGCCACTTTCAAAGTTAGTGTATTATTTATTGTACAGACTGCAAAAATTAATTCCAAAATTCAAACAGAATAAAAATTAAAGGGTATTCTATTGGTTAATGTTATTTTTATCATGTAATTTTGGCAATTAGATTTATCTTTTAAACCCTAAGAGGTAAACTGTTGAAACTTTCACAGATAGTGCTGCATTTTAAAGGCAACAGTATTGAATGCTAAAAAACAAACAAACTAAAAATTAAAGGGTATTCTCTCATGTAATGTAATTTTGAAGTTAAGCTGAAAAATTTTTAAATTTTTGTGAAAATATTAATTTTTGAGCTGAAACTTTTACGATATCTTTAGATTAAATTGGCAGATGGGGAAAAATCCTAGCTCGGCTTAAAGATAATTTTGTTGTCGAATTTGGTTTCTCTTCGTTACTAAAACAGAAAAAGAGCATTTGCTCATGCTTTGGTGGGCGCGCGACACGCCTTAATCTAAACTGGCACTGTTTAATGGCTTGCCTTGAATAACTGTTACAGTTTCTTCTGGAATTCTATTAAACACGTGCATTCGTTTGTGTGTTTTATTTGCGGTCACAGCCCTTAACCGCGTAAATGGTTTTGAAATTCTTCGGGAGAGCAGTTTAAAGCACCAAGAACTTCCTTCCCATCAGACGTTCGTTTCATTTTTTATAAAAAGTTTGCAGAGACTACCTGTCTTAAAAAATGTTACAAACAAGAAAAATGGATAACAAGTGGATTTATACACGGATGGACACCATCACTGCACAAAGTCAACTTCATCCTAACTTGTGACGACAGATATGTACATGTATTAATGTTTCGTGATTGTTTAATACGTTTTGGATTTGTTATGACCACATTTAATGTGTGATAATTAAAAAAATAAATAAAGAATAGTGTGTGACCCTGGTGGAGTACCAAACACATACAACTCAAGAATGATACTGATTTGACTAGAGAGGAACATAAACTAACAATTTGTTGATAAATCTTGGTGGAGAACCATATATATCTCAAGATTACTACTGGTGGAGACCGTTTAAACTCTAGGACCGGATTTTACTTCCCTTACGAAGGCACGTGTGGAGTGGAGGTCCTTGAGGAGGCTCCTATTTGTTGAAGGCCCTAGAAAATTGTAATATAAGCTAGCCATTTTATAAGATTTTTTGCCATTTTTCATAATTCATTTAGCCCTAGCCTGGTTCAATTCTACAGTTTATTACCTTTTTCAAAATGCAAAAAATCAGAGAACTTGAACTAGCATCAATATATTTATGACAGAAAATATCGTTCTAGACCGTCAGCTAGATGCTTAAAATGTCACTGAACGGCAGCATAATTGCTCGTCTCCACCTAAGTATTTTTATTGCTGGCAATTGTCAAATTCCATATTGAAAATTAAATTTTTTTTTTTTATGTTGTATTTTCTGTATGAAGCTTGGCAATTGCCGCAATAAAAATTGCTACGTGGAGACCTAAGGTAAGACCGCCTGGTCATTTCTGAGCTATTTTTCGATCGTTCAGAAAATATCTCGATCGCTTAGAGGCTCTTCTAAAGTTTTATCAATTGATAACCTGTGCTTGGTTTTTTGTAACGATGGTGAGAGTTTCTCACATCGAAAAATTTATTATCATTCTGTGGGAAACGGGATGAGTGAGAAAAAATGTCTATTTTTGTAATTTTATTCGATCGAATAACTCATCGTAATACAAAAGATCGGATGACAAGTATAATTATTAATTATTTATCGATGTGAGTTTTTAGATTATTCACATACATAAATCTAGGTGATGATGCCAAACAATTGTATACCTTTTTACCAGACAGCAGAAGGCTACCCTAATATTTTATTTTTTATTTTTTTTTAAGATAATTTATAATCCAACGACATATTTGGTTTCATTTTAAATTCTCTTTGTCCCGAAGAAAAATTTGAAAAATTTTTCAAAAATTTATTGCAAAATCGGACACAAAGATTGAAAGATTAAAAAAATATTATGTACATCATAAAATGCGAAAGCCACACTTAAGTTTAGATTATAAAAAGAAACTTAAGAGAAATAATTTAAAAAAACTTTTTATTGTAATAAAATATAAATGATAGAAAATTTTTATTAAACAGAAATAAAATGAAATTTATGGAAATAAATAAAAAAGCAAATAATTGTAAAAAGGAGACAACGCAATTAAAAAATAATAATAATAAAACTTGATTTAAATTAAAAAAGTATATACACATACACAGATGTTTTATTTGAAAAATACACAGGGCAACAAAAACAAATTTTGTTAGTTGAGTAATCTTTTGGATTCACTACCCTATCTCTGAAATAATGAAAAAATAAACACAAATTCTTGATTTTTTGTATAAGGGTCGAACTTAACACCATGATATTTTCGGGATCAATCACGATTTTATCATCAGAGTTCTTCTTATACCTCTCAGCCCTCTCAGTGGGCGTAGCACTGTCCACTTTATCATAATATAGTATTGTAGCGGTTAGGAAGAATTTGTTAAAAAAGAATATAAAGGGATCCATCTGGCAAACCATCCTTTCAAATAAAGAAAAAACATCAGAAATCGGGTTATAAATGGCAGAGTTCTGTGAGAATTTTTTTTTTTACTTTTAAATTTATTTATTGAATCTTCAATTGTAAATTGAACTAACAATAAGTATTCAAATCTTGCTTCTTTAGGTGTCCTACGTCTCTAGTGTGCGGCTGAAAGCAAGAGTGTCTCTCCTCCTCAGCCAAGAGGGCCCTCTTAAATTAATGATGTTGCGGGCTAGGGGATTAGGATGCGATTCGAGATTTTGTATATATGTTGACACATGTTTTGAAATCACAGTCTTTACTAATGGAACATCTAGATCTTTATGAATAGGCTTGTTTCTGACATACCAAGGTGTCACTGTAATCAAACGAAGAATTTTATTTTGTCACCTTTGAATTTTCTTTATATTTGATGCAGAGGCGGTGCCCCATAACTGAATACCATAGAACCAAATTAATTTTATTATCGTGTATAGAAGTTTACAGTATAGACTAAGTGTAGAATTTCTTCCTATTACTTTTCAATTTCATTTGGGTCAGCTTTGAATATATATGGGTCTTCCATGTTAGACGACGATCAAGGTGAATTTCTAGGTGTTTAACCTTAAAGTGCTGCGGTATGATATGATTATTGATATAAACAGGCGGACATGTTTTGAGTGAATACACATAGAGAAATAAAAGACAAATGGACAACTTCTCAATTTTTTAAGTCGGTTAAAAATTATCGAAAATCTGGTATAATATCTGATTAAGTTAGATATTCTACATACTACATCAAGATCAGTTTATAATTCAGAAAATTTTCAATGTACAATAATCATATATCCGAGAAAAAAACAAATTTCATAGGTAAGTAATCCGAAATCTTTCTAATAGTTCGTAAATACAAATCGTAGAACTTCTGGCATCCATTCATGATGAAAGTTGATGACAACGTGTCTTCAAATGATTACGATATTTGTAGCATGTTTGATGATTTTTTTCCTGTTCATACTCAAATATGGAATATACGATTCCTGGCGCAACTCATTTGCAAAAATTAAATATATCTACAATTATGAACAATATTAAAAAAATTAAATTTTTCGATAAGTATCATTCAGACGGCGGGTGTTCCAAGCTCTGTGCTTAAAAAGATTGGATTTAGCACTAATTCCACATTTATTACTGTTCCATATGGTGTCCCACAAGGGAGCCACTTGGGTCCGCTAATATGAATAATATTCATAAATGACCTTCCAACCTGCATCAAACATTCCAAATTATTAATGTATGCCGACGATGTGAAGATCTTTCGTAGCTTAAACAACTCTAACCTATGCTCCTTACTTCAAATGGTCTTAGACCAGGAATGTCAAATTTTACCAATTGTTGTCTAAAATTTTACTTTTTTGGGCCTACTTTTAGCCGAGCTTTGATTTCAATACTTCTCAAAATTTTAATTTAATTCAGAAAAAAGTGGCACGAGTGGACGTAAAGGATAAAATATTTTATCACATTAGAAGAACTGCAATAAGGAGATTTTCAAAGAAAATATAAAAATTATTAAGTGTACTAAATAAGCCATTGGAGTACCATTGTACTTTTAAAATCCGAATTGTACCAAAAATGGTACAATTGTACCAACTTTGTCATTCCTGTCCTAGACACACAAGCAAACCTCTGAGCACCATCCACTTGATCTTTTTTTAAGCCTTCGGCCACTAAACAACCGGTGCGTAAGCAAGTATGGGTCTAACTACCAGTGTGCAGCCTTGGGTGAGAGTTCGCTGACAGTATCGAATAGCCGATTCCCTGCAATTTTAAATGCTTTTTACCCTCAAGATATTAAACCGATTTTAATGTACTACACAACGTCCATTTTTATAAATATATACTTTCCAACAGTATACTTTTATCACAAAGGGATCATGGAATCCAAGAGGGATTGACTCTTTTCGCTTATTAAACGCTTTTCATATATTCTTTTTAACCACCCGACCAAAACAGAGAGTGGTGTTAGAAGTTTTCAGTGTGTATCTGTGTCTGTCTGCGCCACCGTAAAGCCTAAACGGCTGGAGATTGAGATTGTTCTTAGCTATGTGTATTTGCAGAAAATCGGTCTAGGCATGTAGAAGTTATCACCGCTTTTCTCAATTTATCCTTTGAAATCTGCGTGTCTGTGGCATCGTAGCTGACAAACGGCTGGATTGATTTTAATTTAGTTTTTTATGTTTGAAAGGTGACTTGATCTGAAATCTGCTAGCCTATTGTCCATTTATTTCGTCCATTTATTTCGGTGGTTTTTTAAATTTTTAATTTAATGTTATATTAATATTTGTTTAAAGCGCACCACACACTTGCTAGATAATTGTGCAATTATTCATATTGAACAATAATATCGCCAATGTATTTACATATGTCATATTAGAAGGTGGCACAATATATTGGCCATATTCAAATGGCTTTTGATTTTTATTGCACAATGAAGAAAATTGTGTATTGTGTTGGCAACATTGTTCAGTGTTATGTTTACATTTTCACGGTCAAGAAACTTGGGCAATATATTTTTGTTTTTAATATTGTGTCAATTATTGCATAGCATAGGTCAAAGCTACAATAATATATACAATAACATACTCAATAATATTGTATAATGGATGGGCCGCTAAGTTGTTTTTGAAAGAAAACTTTTATAATATTTTTTTTTATTTTCAAAACTTTACTATTTTGAACTTGAGGGATATTTATCCTACTATGTTTTAATGTTATAACATTAAAACATAGTAGTATAATTATAACATTAAAACATAGTAGGATAAATATCCCTCAAGTTCAAAATAGTAAAGTTTTGAAAATAAAAAAATATAAAAGTTTTCTTTCAAAAACAACTTAGCGGCCCATCCATTATACAATATTATTGAGTATGTTATTGTATATATTATTATAGCTTTGACCTATGCCGGGCTTAAGGGTTTTTTCCTCTATGTATATCGAAAGGCGGCTTCGCTGAGTAAAGATTTCTGAATACATATATAAACGAGTAAGTTTGTGAGTTTGGATGTTTGATCCACTATACGGCGAAAGCCATTTAATGGATTTGGATTAAATTTGGTAGACGGATAGAATATGGTCTAGATTAAAATATAGGGTACTTTTTAAGGGGGGAAATTGGTACTTTTGGTACTTTTGTTTCGCCTGCGGCTCTTCTGTCATTTCAGCAGCTCGCTGACGATGTCAAGGGTGCAAGTTAGTTTTAAATAGTGCTTTTATTTTTTAATTTTCTGTACATTATAAAATACTTTTTCCAATAATAAAAGCGTTCCTCCATCCAATCTCTCAGGTTTTGAATATGCTAAAATTTTGTGAATTTTCAAAAAAAAAATTATATTCCATACTTCGAAAAATGAGCTTAAAATATTTTTTTATTTGCTTATTTCTGAATATTTTATAAATGTGTAGAGATGTTCAAACTAGATCTTAGAAAGAGTTACTTTCAATGGATTTTGAAAATGTTTATCAACCTGAATACTTAGATTCGGTCTCCACCTGCGCGCATGGTTTTATTTGTAGTTCTCTTTCTTTTAAAATTTTTTTCAAATGCCGCTTTTTTATTAAGTTTATTGCTTTTCTTATATATCCCTCACAGTCACAAATATTTGGAATCGCCTTCACTGCATCTAAAATAGACAAAAAGAAAACGAAAGAATAAAATTTATACTCGATACAAACTAAGTTGTAATGGATTTTTCTTCTCTCTTACCTTCAATTGCACTGTAAAGATTTTTAAAATCTTTTAATCTACCCTTGCCATGTGTGCCATCCAAGTTGTATAAATACAAGAGATCTTCAGAAATTATTAGTCCGATATTTTTAATGAAATTATTTTTTATTATATCCTTTACTGCCTCCACCTAAAATTATAAGGGATTTAGAAGTTATTAGAAAGTGTGTTTGGTATTCTTACATATAAATGTTTATTATGTTCTTTTATTTTTGCATCAATTTCGCTTAGAGATAATTTAGAAGATATTGGAAACGATTTGGAAATGTAATTCGAAGTTTCATCCTGCTTTATAAGGTTTTTTGTTAAAACAGTTTGCTCGGCCAACACATTCATTATCGTTTTATTTTGTTTGCATAATATTTCTAAAAAAAAAAATGTGTGTAAAAAGTATAATATTAGTACATATGTAATATTTAGATGTACATATGTACATATGTACATATTCATGTATTTAATTACCTGTTTGTTGTTTAAACAAGCTGTGTATGTAAGACTTCATATCGAAACTTTTAAATTTTTTTTCTGAAATGGGTTCATCAATTTTACTTGTCCGTCGACGACGTTTCATGCTTGTGCTTGGAATAAAAAAGGCATATATGTTTGTATATATATATATGTAAGTATATATAAATTTGAAAAGCATCCGTATAATAGTGCTATATATGAACAATATATACAATAGCCCAATTCACAATCTTGTGCAAATGGTCTTGCATCATAGCATTTGCAAATTGGTGTTGTATATTGATACTCACCACTTAACAATTGTTAGTGGTGAGTATCAATATACTATACCATTTTGCAAATGCAACGTTGCAAGACCATTCGCACAAGTTTGTGAATTGGGCTAATATTTTATTTTGTTATGGAAAATAAGCAAATTCTTTTTAATTCATTAAAAAAATTGATATACAGCAGAAAAATAATGTTTTTCGTTTTCAATAAAAGCTTATTAACTTTTATTTATATTTATGAAAGCTTATGAAAATTGAAAGTTTTTTTCGAAATAAATATATGCCGCATAAATGGTAAAAATTATAAAAAAAATCTATCGTATATCGTATTTTGAGAAAATTTAACTTTATTTGTCGTTTTTTGCCATTCCGAGTTGGTGGCAATGCGCCAAACTAAAATAAGCTGACGATATATTTTAAAAGCTGCCTTAGTCTTACTGAAACTATGTAATACGTATTTTTGGCCTTGATGGCTTTGTATTGTAATATGGACAATAAATAAAAATAAAAATAAAATAAATATATAAAATATCTACCTGCTCTTATTGATATTTTCTTCCTCCGTTCTGTCCTCATACTGACACTCGGATTCATCGGAACACATGGAACTAAATTGGAATAAAATTTAAATTTTTATATTTCAGTAAACTTAAAAATTCCTAACCTCTTTTCAATTTTGACATCAACATAATCATCAACAATTAGTTCATTTAGTTGATATAGTTGATTTATTTCTTCATTTAGGGTTCTGATAATAAAATAAATTGTGATATTGTTTTATACTATATTACAAATATTTTAGTGGCTTTAAAGTGTACCTTTGTTTCTTTTGCAATTCTTCGAAAGAAGGTATAATATCAGCATTCAGTGATTCCTTAGAAAGATTATAAGCATCTGAAAATGTATAATTCTTTATAATTCAGTTCAAGGATAGCGTATCGTATTTATTTTCAATGACACAAAATTTTAAGCTTTCAATTAAAATTAAAAAAAAATAATATAACCTCTACTCCTATAGTCCATATGACCAGGTCAACACAAAGGACGAAATTCAATTCAAATTAGTGGCTATTAGTTCAGTTTATACTGAGATACATATACATACATATCGCTCATTTACTTCAACAGTTTCATAGCTCAAAAAGGATAGTTTTTAAGTTAATAATGCTGAACTAATCATCATATTGTTCTTTATATTGTGCAAATTTTTCGTTAAAATATCTTGTATACTGAAGTCTCCATTAACATTAAGTTGTATGTAACATGAATACTTTAATGATTAACAGCAAAACTAAGTATATATATTTTTTTTGTTATGACACTATTAAAGTAAATGAACGATATTATTATGGAAAATCTTCTTACATATGCATAAAGAAGGTATTAATATTAAGGTATTTTCTTAATAAGCTTCGAAATTATGGTTGTTTGAAATACATATGTATATGTAATTTGATTCGTGAAAGAAACTAATGTTATGGAAATCGATTCCGGCAATAAAATTTCTGTTAAAGTTTTACAATCAATGCTTTTTCACAGAATAATATGTGTAAGTTAAAATGTATCGTTATCCATATCATACATGCAAGCTTAATCACCTTCATTTGCTAACTTTTCAATTTTGTCTGCTGGTATTTTAGCGTTATATGCAGCATCATCATAAGGAACCATCGGATCGTGTTCAAATTTTATTTTCGGAGCACACTGCGACAAAAGCAAAGCTGCATCATCATAACGAACCATCGGATCGTCTTCAATTTTTCTTTTCAGACCAGATTCTGCCCTGCTTGAGTTACCATCATTTGAAGAATCATCGGCACTTGTCAATAGTTGGGAGTACTTCTTATTAACATTTTCAATCTGAAGTATAAAATCGTAGAAACCGACAAGTTTATCCAAACATGTCCCACATACAGTCTTAGGAAGTAGCTCGTCGTCATTTGTCTAATGGGAATAACGTGAAATGTTTACTATTCTATATCTTCTACTGATTACATTATCCTCCACCTTTATCTTAGCAACATCATTCAATAAATCACGCCAAGTTTTGGAGTTTCTGCATTCGTCTGCAAGAGCATAAACAGTTCTTCCTGGATCAAAGCAAGTGCGACATGTATACTGAACTCCGTTAATATAACATTCATCCATTATACTTTTGATAATGTTTTTCCTTTTGTATTGTGTAATTATTTCTTATAAGCAATATATATTTTTATTTTGTGCCACAGATCGTACATATACAAATCAAGTACATAGAATGTTTATAAATTTAATAAAGCTACCCCTCTAATAATTACACCAAAGTACGTAGATGAATGGTTGAGTCGGCTAAAAGACGCCGCTGACAATTTATTATTCTGTATGTGTAACTGCAAGTCTCCACGAGCAATATTTATTTCCGAACATAAGAAATAACGTCGGCAGAATAACAGCACAAATATGTTCATGTATAGGCTTATGTTCTGAGCTATAGAACACGTATTGTGGTATTGGACATAAATTTTAAAAATTCACTGTGAATGGATTGATATTTTTTGTCTTTATTTTAATTTATTTAATTTTGTTTAAAACTATTTTATTTTAATTTGCTTTATTTTATTTAAAAAACTTTGTATTTTTACCACAGCTACAATTTTCTTTTGTTTAATTCACGCAAACAACAAATGCCGATCAAATTTGACAGCTTATGTTCAACATTATTTCTTGAACATAAGTTTGAACAATTATGTCGCAATTTATTTGCAAATAAATGTTTCTACGGTCCACACGTGAACATATGATGTTGGAAATGGTATTTGACAGATGAGAACATAATTATTTCCAAGTTTATTGCTCGTGGAGACCCCCAGTAAGGCGCTCTTCACATATTACGTAGCGCTCCAAGGGGCTAACGATTTGCTACGGATTTGATCAATAATACTTAGTTTTTTAAAAAAGCCTTACGAAGGGGAGTATATAAAACTCCGCAAATAGCGTTACGTAATACACCAATAAGCCCCTAAGACGAATTTACATCAGATAGACTCATTGGGAACTCATAACAGCTAGTCTCGACAGATCAAGTGTTATTTTCTTTATCTATTTTCGCCGTTTGTATTTTCTAAAGTCGGTTTACATGGTAATACATGTATTACTATATGTCTAAATATGAAAAATATCTTATCATATAAATTCAAAATGTATTGAGTAGCAGAGAATACAGATACAAAATTATACAAGTGTTCGGTAAATGTTTATTTTCTAAACCAGTTTAGAAACTTATGTACACTCATCACAACAGAGGTGTACACATGAAATATACTTCCAATAGACTTTTGTTCTCTTTTTTTAAGCACGAAGAGAATTTCATAATATTTTAATTCTACAAAGTCGTTAATACTTTGTATTACCATATAAACCACCTTTATATTCGAAGGTAGAGTGGAAAAATTGCGTTACGTAATATGTGAACAACGTCGTAGTAAAATTTCTCATTTGAAAAAAAATTCTGGCAGCAATGGCGATAAATTTTGTCACGGCGATGCCACCTTGTAAAATGAGTTCGCGTTGGCTGTTATTGAGTACTCAGTACCCGAGAAGTGAATACTTTTATGGTTCTTAAAATATGTACACAACAGTGCAAGAATAAAAATTATTGGTAGAAGTAAAATATTCGTGAAAATTTGGAAATCAATATTTTCTCACAAAGAAAATAGCTAAAATGGCTACTGATTATAGTAATGATTGTTTAATAAATGGAGTTCAGTACAAGTGTCGTACTTGCTTCGACCCGGGACTAATTATTCACTCCCTCACAGAAGAGGCTAGTAACGCAAAAACATGGCATGAGGTTTTAAATGATATTGCTCAGTTACAGGTAAATACGAATCTATAAAAATTAAAGGCCCAGAAGTCCTAAGTGATATATTCTAATCAAAATATTTGCAAGGGAAGTACATAAGGGATAGGTTTTTTCACTTTTTTCAGCCATTAGCCATGCTAATGGTGTGCTCTGATAAACGATAAAAACTAGAAAGACGGCTTTACCATTTTAGCTGTCGTCAAAAAATTGCACAAATGCGATGAGTTTTTAAATGCTGTTTTCACAATCCAGACGGTCGGGTTGGCATTAGTAGAAAGCATAATTAATGTGCCTTGAGTAGAAAGCTGTATGGGAATTACTCGTGTCCGACCGAACGTTCGATGTCGGAGTTTTGAAAAAAGCTATGTTCGGCTCAGGGATGGTAAAAGCAATTTTAAAAATTTATTAAGTCTCGGTTCACATATGACAGTTTTCTTTCAGAAAGTTAGTTTTTGGGTGAGAGGGGAGGGGTACACTCGGCTTAAATTTACTTTACCGACATTCCTCCGATTTAAAAAAAATTCGTATGTGATAGAAAATTTAATTCTAAGAAAAAAAATGTTAAGTACAAAAATCCCCGGAAACGCATATTTTTGCTGTTACGGGCCCCCAAAGTTTTACAGATTATGGGTATTTTCTACATAAAAATTAAAAATAAGAAGAAAATATAAAAAAAAGTTGGCGGCAACTAGTGAATGGTAAGTCGATTTCGATTGTAGTCGAAAATCGATTTTAAATGCCAAAAAACGATTTTTTTGTAATAGATTTTTAGTTGTCAACTTTATACTGAAATCGACTTTTGGCTCCGATTAATCGAAATTAGAAAAACGTGAAGTTTAGAAAGAAAGGTTTTGTGAACCATATGCATTTCTATTCTTCAATATAGATGAGGCGTTTCTCGAATTTTAATTATTTTACAAGAAAAAGGAAAAAATAAATAAAACCCCATTTTTAGATGGCTTTGGTCAATTTTCTTTAATCCATTTGCTTTTGAACACTTGCAATTAAGAAGCAAATAAAAAAGTCAACAAATATTTCATCGTGTAAATTAAGTATTAAAAGTAAAAGAGGTATATAATAATAATATATAATATATATTTATTTATTGAGTAGTATATGAAATATTTTTACAAAACGTTTAAATTATATTTTACATGTTTGAGCTCGGTTCATTATAATTATTTCTAATAAAATTTACAATATTTTTTCTAAAGGCATTACTATTTCGTTCAGTCTTTAAATTGTTTGGCATCTTATTGTATACATTCTGTCCCTTATAGAACAATGATTTTTGCATGGCGCTAGTATTTGCTCGCTGTAATCTAAAATCCAAGGCATTTCACAGTCTATATGGCTGCGCTTCTCCAACATATATAAGCTGATCAGTTAAATATTCAGGTGCTTCTCCCATCTTCATTTTTTAATGAAATTTAATGTATTAAATTCTAATCTTTGGCGCACATTAAGCCATCTTAGTGTATCTAGCATAAATGTAATTGATGTAAATCTGTTCCATTTTAGTATAGCACGCATCGCTTTATTCTGTAATTTTTGCAGTCTTGATATTTGCTGTTCGGAGCAGCATGTGTATAATATAGTTGATCCATATTCAATATGTGGTTTTATGGATATGTTTATTGATGTTATCATTGAGACTTTATTTCTTAACCGTTTGTAGAATCCTATTTATTTACCGATTTTTTTACAAATGTATTCTACGTGTTCTTTTAATTTTAACTCTTTGTCTATTAAGAAAGCCATATATTTAATATTGTCAACTTGTTCTATTATCACGTTATTATTAGCAAACGTTCTATTAGTGTTCATATTTGTTGCCATTAACTTTGTTTAATTTTCATTTAGTTTAAGTTTATTTTCAACCATTTATTTATATTTTCCATATCTAAATTTATATTTTCCATATCTAAATTTATATTTTCATAACATTCTTCGCTTGTTTTTTCTTCAGTAAAAATGAGAGTATCATCTGCATATAATACAATTTCACATTTTTTTATTACATTTTCAATATTGTTAATTTCTTAGTTGCTTGTTGCAAGTGCGGAAAAGCTAATGGGATGAAGAAAATTTACAAAAACCACATGAAATTTTATTTCCTTCCACTTTTTCAATCCAACTTGTTTTTCAGTCCATTCTATTAGCAAATAAAGTTTAATGCCAAAAATTTCATGAAATATTTCATCGTGCAAATTTAGTCTAATAAAAAAATACAAATAAATAAAAATCGACTACAAAACAATCGAATTTTACCTACGATTAATCGGCTAATTAATCGGAAAGGAAAATAGTTTATCGAAAAGTCGAAAATCGATTTCTGGCCTCATTTACCATTCACTAGCGGCATCCTATATTTTCCGCGTTATGGGCCTTTGAAGTTTTCATATAAATCAAAGTACGCATCACATTTCTCAAAAAAATAATAAGAAAAAAATTCCCTATCC
Source organism: Panzeria rudis (assembly GCA_956483635.1). Classification (NCBI taxonomy): domain Eukaryota; kingdom Metazoa; phylum Arthropoda; class Insecta; order Diptera; family Tachinidae; genus Panzeria; species Panzeria rudis. The sequence goes on along the minus strand of OY101448.1, from coordinate 5,734,949 downwards.
GATAGAAAATAAAAAAATGAAAATAAATTAAATAAAAAAAATTGGTGGCCAGCCTTAGTTTCCGAGTTATTGACCTCTTAAGTTCTAGTACAAAATTGTGATTATACGTAATATTTTCTAACGGATGTGGTCAAAATTCGACATACATAGAGGAGAAAACTTTTTAAGGCCGGCTAGGCAGAAAATCTACTCAGCGAAGCTGCCATTTGACATACATAGAGGAGAAAACATTTAAGTCCGGCCGAAGGCAGGCTGTGCAGAAAGGCTTTTTTTCAGCGCAGCAGCTATTCGACATACATAAACGAGAAAATCCTTAAGCCCGCCCGAAGGCCGGCTGTGCGGGAAAGCTTTACTCAGCGAAGCCACTATTCGACATACAGAGGAGAGAAATCTTTAAGCCCTGCCGAAGGCCGTATGTGCAGAAAAGCTTTACTTAGCGAAGCCACTATTCTACATACATAGAAAAGATAATCACAGTTTTATATGGAAACTTCAGAGGCACATAACTGGAAAAATATGCGTTGCCGCCAACTTTTTTATATATTATATTTTCTTATTTTTAAATTTTCTATAAGATATGCTATTTTTTATGTTCATTTGGACCTACTTGGCTAAACTCGACTTGTTACCTTTTGTTTTGTAATTCGTAATGGCCAACCCGATGTTGCGTGCAGCTTATTTTTATATTTTCTTTTAGATTTCATTAAAAAAATTTCACTGTATAGACATGAATGAAAGTTTAAAAGAGGATTGGAGAAGATTTAAAAAAGAAAACTTTCATTTGTGAACTGAGACTAAATGTATCATAGCAGTGATGTCAACTTTTGGGACCCAAAATGTGCGAAATTTTTTGAAATAAGTTCGCCATACAAAACTTGCCGTTAAAGTCCATGGTTGTCTCTTAATTATACATTGTGAAAAGGGCCGTTATACGTACTTATTTAAAAAAAATTTGCACGTTTTGGGTCCCAAAAGTTGGCATCACTGCAAAAGTCGCGAAAATCGAAAAACAACAGGCGTATTTGGTGTACGGTGGCTGTCAAACCCCATATAAAATATAAGGAAAAATATAAGCCTCGTTTTTATGTATGGAGCTTGACAGCTAGCGTACACCAAAAAATAGAATCAGCTGCCGCTATGCTGCCACCTGTTAAATGAATTCGCCTTGGTTTGAGCATACATCAAGGCGAATTCACTACAGGTGAACTTGTAAGCACAGCTGTTAACTTTTTTTTTAGAATTTTCATCATGGTCGGATGTAAAAATACACTACATATTTGCTTTGTGAATTTGACTACGTACAATGATATTATAAAAACAAAATGCTTGTGTTTTTTGTTACATGTTGTACTTGTTTTATTAGCGAGATTACTACCTAGTTTATAAGCAGAGCTTATTTGCAAATAAAAACGTAAAATGCTGCCAAATCCTTTTTTATTGTAACTTATTAAATCACTGATTATTCATCTATTTGTGAATATATTTATCTATTTATTATTTTTTATTAACAAACATATGTAAAGGAGGCAACCCAAACTTCTTATTTGCAAATAGCGCGTTAATCAGTAATTGTTTTCGTGAGTTATTAATTTACAATAAAAATACATACTTGGTAGCACTACGTTTTTATTTGCAAATAACTCGTCCGTATAAACGTACTATACGTGGTATGAATTTGGCTTGGCAAACATGTTTTGTTAATTATAAACTATATTCAGACTTGAACAGAACTTAAAACAAATCTTGAACTCAGAAGTATTTTCAGTTGAAATTCATGTAGTGGAATTCTTGAAAGTCATTTATTTATAATTCATTAAACGTATTATGAACCTGTTCCTCAAACACATGAATAAATTGATTTTCAGAATGTACCGATTCCTTATTTCAATAAAAAGATATTATTAATTTTCAATTAGATTTCTTTTATTTCGTTAGGTAAATCAGAAAATAACAAAATTAGCATTCCAGTCTTAACAGATTAAATTAAGGAATAACAATTTTGAAAGATATTGAAACATCTTGAAAGATTTAAATTGGTAAAATTTTCTATACATTATTTTGCTGACGAAAATTATGAAACAAAAATTTACAGCAACAAAATGCGTGAAAATTTCACCAATTTAACTAGTAAACACTTAATAACTGACGTATGATCTGAGATAATACGTTAAAAAGATCAGTTGTTTTTTACATTCTTATTTTCTGTCCCCGTAGACGTTTCTCTAGAAAAGCCAATACGCGTTTGTATAAATTTTATTGTTTCACAAAAATATATTAGTAACGCGAAACTAAGCCTAACTACGACAAAGATCGTATTTAATTTACCACCTTAATTATATTAATTAAATTTATATTCTTAGACAAATGATGATGAATTACTACCAAAGACTTTGTGCTGCAAGTGTTTAGATAAACTTAAAATGTCCTACGATTTTGTACTTCAAATTCAAAGTGCGAATAAAAAATACTCGGAACTTTTGGCAAATGAGGCCGATAATTCAACCGATTGTTTGGCAGAATCTGCTATTGCTTTGCCGTTGGTTGATGTTAAGTTAGAAGAGGAAATGGTTGTTTCGTATGACATTAATATGTCCGACAACAAATTAGAAGACGACGGTGAAACTAAATTTGACAATGAAGGTAGTAAAAAAAATTATATATATATATATATATATATATATATATATATATATATATATATATATATATATATATATATATATATATATATATATATATATATATATATATATATATATATATATATATATATGTATATATATATATATATATATATATATATATATATATATATATATATATATATATATATATGTATATGTATATATATATATATATATATATATATATATATATATATATATATATATATATATATATATATATATATGTATATATATATATATATATATATATATATATATATATATATATATATATATATATATATATATATATGTATATGTATATATATATATATATATATATATATATATATATATATATATATATATATATATATATATATATATATATATATATATATATATATATATATATATATATATATATATATATATATATATATGTATATATATATATATATATATGTATATGTATATATATATATATATATATATATATATATATGTATATGTATATATATATATACATATGTATATATATATATATATATATATATATATATATATATATATATATATATATATATATATATATATATATATATATATATATATATATATATATATATATATATATATATATATATATATATATATATATATATATATATATATATATATATATATATATATATATATATATATATATATAAGAATGCAGATTCATATAATATAAACTAAACCATTATTGTTTACTTTTCCAGATTATAATGATCCTTTTAACGAAACATTTGATGAAGACTATAAGCAAGAATTCGAAAGGTACTTATAACTTAAAACAAACAAAAAAAAAACATTTTTAATTGCTAATGACAAACCAAGTGATATCGTAATGATAACTTAAATACATATGTTGTTTCTATGGTAAGTAGGCCTAAGAAGTATATCGTTTGTGATTTGTATATAACATATATTTGAATCGAAGAAGCCGTTTAGAAATTATATACAAATTGTTCCATAATCATGGTCACACACTAAAGTTAGTTTGTTTTAGAAGTAACTTTAAATTAAAAGTCTGTTATTGTTATCAGTTGTACAAGCTTTAAGTGATGTCACATCAAATGTAGAAGAAACTGTTTAAAAAAACTGGTGTAAAACTTCTTAAAAACAACGCTAGGTATTTTTATTATAAAACATGCTTACATATTAACTACATTGTAACTGCCTATATTTTACCAAAAGTAAACTTTAAAACTCTTAAAGTATACTTTGTTTATGACTATGATTATCCGGCATAATATTGAGGTGCTCATTCTATTGCTAATTACAATAGCATTTTTAATTAAGCAGATTTAAATCATTTCTAGTTCTCAAATACATACTTGCTTTCGGTATTTAATCTATAAAACTCGAAATCATGCAAAATTTATTAAAATAAAGTAAATATCTACATATAATAATTTATTAGTGATTATAAATTCTTCTTATAGTGAAAAAGTATATGTATATATAGAAGGTATAGAAACACCTTCTACAGTAACTTCAATCAGTTTGTTGTTTGTGATGGCTATGTTGTATCAAAGTAACGATTTGTTTATAATTTTAAAATCAACCACTATTTTTGAATCTTAACTACACACATACATGAATTAGAGTTGAGCGATATCGTGATTTTTAAAGAACATCATGAACAGTGATCGTGGTTTAAAAATCACTTACTTAAAACTGTGACTGTGATCACTGCTTTCAGTTCTCTTATAGCAATGGAATTATCAAGTACACACATGTATTCTACAGCAAAAACGCTGTTCTTTTCTTACTGAAGAAATATATCAAGGCTGATTTAAATACGCCTTAAAATATACATTGAATTTTAAATAGAAATACTAATAAGGAAGAGAGAACACAATATATATCTTCGTCAGGGGTGCCAGATGATTTTGACAAAAAATCGGCATATTTACCAAATAAAATCGGCATTATCGGCACTTCAATTTTAAAAAATCGGCAAATTCAAAATACCCATTTTAAATACAAAAAACCATATTTTTATTAACAAAAAATAACAAAACGGATCAATTCAGCATTAAATAGTGTTTATAACATATTAAATAACATAAAAATCAATGAAAATAAAATAGAAAAAGAAATTTCAATTGAATTGTTCACAAGAAAGCGGAACTCTTTGTCTGAGGAAATTTTAAAAACTTTGCCGAAATGTCTCAAAGAACTATGTAGAAACTCTGAGGAAGTTTCTGAACAATGTCGGAAATGTTTCTGACAAAACATCAGAAAATATCTGAAAAAATTCGATGCTAAAATTTATCAGAAATGTCGTATAAAATTCTCACAGAATCAGAATGTTGTAAGACCTCTTTGACTCTTCTTCCAGCATACATTTTTCTGCTGCCAATGGCAGCTCATCAGAAAACATTTATCCATATTTTATAAGTTTAAAAATTCAAACATTTATGCGCAAACTCTAAAGAGAAAAATGAGAACTATCACAAAAAAATCAGACAATTTGCAGAAGTGGCTGCTAAAACTCGTAGGAAGTAGATTAGAAAATGTGCAGACTATTCTGTTAAATATCTTAAAGTTAATTAATCGGATAATATTTCAGAAAACTTTCAGAAACATCGTGCCAGAAAATTGAAGACTAATCTGGTTGATTGTCTGGTAAAGTCTCAGATTTTAACTGACGTTAGACATGTCAGAAAAAACGTTTACTGGGTAATTGTAAATAAACCTAGCCCTTTTTCTCTTTAGTAAAAGCGCAGACTGATTAACAGTTGCCTTTTTTAATGTAAGAGTGTAGTTATTCTATTCCAGTCTTGCCCACAATTAATAAATTATAAGTCCCCTTTCGCACTATCAAAGTTTACTTTGACAAAGTTTTTTTCAATTTTCCTTTAAACTTTCTTTCACTTCTGCACACGCAAAGTTTACTTTGCAAAGTTTCTGTTGCTTTGTTGTTGTTTATACGACTATGTGTAGACGAAGAACAAAGCAACTTTACGAGAACATCAAAGTCTGTACTCATCCCCATTCTTCTTTCCCTTCTCTCCAACATACTCAAGGCTTTGCAAAGTAAACTTTGCTAGTGCGAAAGGGCACTAATAAAACAAACCAAGTTACCCTGTTTGTTTTATTATAAGTGTTTATCAAAAAAATCGGCATTTTAAGAGGAAAAATCGGTAAATCAGCCCTATGATAATTTTGAGGCAACAAATCGGCAAAATGCCGATAAATCGGCAAATATGGCAGGCCTGATCATCATTATTCGTTTATTGTTATTGTACGCAAAAAAAAAACACTTATTATCCAAACAAACAGTGAAATATCATAATTTTTTGTATGTAACAAATAGAAAAGAACGACTTCGCAAGTAGCAGACACTTGACAAATTTTGTCACAACTGTGACTCGTGATTTTTTAGTAACAGTGATTAAATTACAGGTATAGAAATATTGCTCATCTCTAATATGAACATATACTAAATATAAGATAATATGAAGTGAAATTATGTGTATACATTTCTTGGCAAACTAATTGCATATTACTTTAAGTAGACACTTGTTAAACACAATTAAAGACATTTTCAATTATTATTGAAAATTTTTCTAGAAGTATTAAGCATTTTTTTGCTTCTCTCAAAATTTGAATTTGGATACCACCGTAATACCAGCGAAATACAGGATATGAAACCCCAACAAATAAATTGTAATTTTATTAAATAATTTTGCATCTTACATTGAAATGAAATTTATTGCTCTTCCTTAAAATGATTGAATTAAACCCATGCATGTTCCCTGATTCGAAGACGTTTTTTCATGTAAATATAAAATAAAAATAAAATATATTGCCACGGCTGGTATATGAATCCGCTCTCTTCTGACTAAGACATACTTTCTACAACTGAGCCATTATATTCTTATTTTTTATGGAGCTAAAACTTGTTTTAATGAAAATGTATGTACGTTTTTCGCTGGACATTTAATACAACATATTACCTAGTAACTACTATAAACTATGGGCCATATGCATAACGAAAACTTGGCATGAAGATAGCATAACCGATGAAATTGAACGGGATCTAAACAAGTTCCACTGTTCTATTTGACATTAAAAATCAATGTAAAATAAAGTGATGAGTCAGGACTACAAGATACAGTGGATTTTAAAGTACATTTGTATGGGAAAACTCTTTAAGAGCCAGTTCAATTTAGTTATTTATGCCAACTTCCTGCCAAGTTTTGGTTATGCATACGGCTGTATATCTTTATTGAAATTCCGACGACATTCAATGGGCTTACAATACATATTCACCCCTATAGCGAATGCTATAGGAATAAGTTGTTTGGGAGCAAACCTATATTCCCATTCCCAACAAACCAGTATCGCGAATATTTTGGGAGTAAAAGTGTCTGTTGTGAATTATTTGTGAGTAATAGTTTCTATTGTTATTTATGTATCAGCGCTTCATAAATAATTTGTGTACATACTTGTAAAAAGGAAAATATACACATTTTGAAGAAATTAATAAAGTTCAACTGCGTTTTGTGGTGCTGGAAGAGAAGAAGCAATACGTAGATTGTGAAGATATGTACATACGCGATTAATCGTTTGAGGAAAATTTGGCTGTCTTCCTAAACGTCTGTATGCAACGTCAAAGCAGTGTTTAAATCAAGCAATTATACTTTACACCACTGCAAATCAAATGCAGTGTCAATGAAAAGCCTTACCAATTTAAATAATGCGCTAGTTGCGCTTATTTCCAGTTCAGCTGCAAAAGACATGACTTTAGGAATGCAATACTTTGTCAAAGTTTGCACGGTTGCGTTTGGGAATACGTGACATTGTTGAACTGCAAAGCAACATGCGTTTAGGAAGGCAGCCTTTGCCTGCTAGCAGCAAGATGTTCGCGGTACCACCCGTAGTGAAAATGGCTGGCACTTTGGCTAGCGCGCATCTCCTCCAACAGACAATTAATTTGCTATTTATTAACACTTGAGCTCTTTTAATAAAATAAAAAAGTAATTTAATACAAATTACAACTTACATGTTCCCTTCTCGTTCCCATCGACACTTGTTGTGAACTTATTTTGTAAAACTATTCGCTGGAGTAAACATTGGCGATGCCACATCAATATACGATAGGAGCGTGGGAGAGATACCTCCCATACCAAGTAATTATTAATTATCGCATATCTAGAATATACAGTGATATCTAGAATACTATGTACAAAGTTAGAGTGAAGTACTTTATAGTCAATGGACGTAATACAGAAGAAAAATTGCGATGTAGGACAAGAGGAAGGGGTACCTCCCATACAAAGTAATTAATAAGTATCGAATACTTGTAATATTATATCAGTGACTACAAACTTGGTGTGAATTGCTTTATGGTTAATGTGCATAATCCGGCAGAGAACTGGAAGTGCTGAAGCGGAGAAGGGGGGTAGCTCCCATGCAAAGTACCGATCTTAAAATATATGCAATAAAAATTAAAATAATAATAAAAATTTACTGCCAATTTCACGATGGCGAAAGAATTCTTTATTTCGTATAGTTACATTTTATACAAAAACAAAAGTTTTGCATTTGTTCTTGTTTTAAATGTATTGTACTAAAGACAAAACTTTCGACATCGTTGAAATATGTAGTTAAAAGAAAATTAAAACGACTTTAAAATATATGGACTGAAAAGATAAAAACTACTTAAATATTTTTATATGCGTTAACTAATTAACTGTTTCCATCTAGGTAGTATACGACCACGGACACTTTTTTTTTTTTTTACTTTTCAAGAGCGCAATTTTTAAGTGGTCCAAAAACCCGACCACGTAAAAATTGCGCTCTGAAAAGTACAAAAAAAGAAAGTGTCCGTGGTCGTATGCGACATAGATGGTTACATTTAAGTAGTTAACGCACATAAAAATATTTAAGTAATATTGAACTTTTCAGTCCATATATTTTAAAGTCGTTTTAATTTTCTTTATCCGTTTTTTTTATTGCTAGCTTACACCCTGATGTGGGTTACACTGGGAACAAATTACGCTTTTAAACAAAAGACTCAATGTATAAAAGAGTGGAGATGTGTACAGAATAGGAATGCCAAACAGGAAATTCCGAATTTCGGGATTGGTAAATCTCGAATTTCGGGATTGGTAAATCTCGAATTTCGGGATTGGTAAATCCCGAATCCCGGAATTTTCCGGGATTTCTTGCTTAGCAATTTTTATATGAAAAAAATCTTTATGTATTTTAATTTTCGTTAATTTTATGGTATTTTTTATAATATTTAGAAGTCCCATAAAATATTGGACGTGTATTTTTAACAATTTAATGATTATTCATGACAAATTGTTTATAAATTAACAACAAGAGCAAAATGAATTATAAAAACTACCTTCTTACAATTATTTTCATCAAGGGTGCTCTACAATTTGCAACTGAGAATTATTTTGAAAACAAAAAGAAGTATATGAGCTTTGGAAGAAAAATAACATTGGGAAAATTTATCATTTTGAAAAATTGATTCCATTCTTCTTCTATGTTTTCTTAATCCTACACAATAAAATTGGCGCTTCTCTAATTGTTGTCGGTAACAATTGAGTACTATTGACAGCTCCTTACAATTATTTAAGGTCTGGAAAATTCGAAGATTATTAATAGTAGTCAATTGTCTTCGACGAGTAGACAAGAGCAAACTTTTTGTTGTCGGGTTGACGTGAAAGCGAGAAATATTTACAGAATACGGCGGAATATATTGGGCCTTATCGTGGTTGGCCTTTTTCGACTTCAAATTCGACAATTTGTAGTAGATTAAGGAAAATAAGCGACATTTTTCTTTAATCTAGTACAAAACGCCTGATTTTCGCCACAGAAACGCCAACCATGATAAGGGGTATTGTGTAAAAAACTATTCGATTTTGTATGTTGTTTACATTGCACTTCAAAAGTGTTTTCGTTTTATTCGAGTTACAGAGCAGAAGGGTTAGCACACTAATGAATCCTACTCCCGTTAGCGAATGTAGGAATACATATTATCTGTCAAATTTGTAGAAAACAACTTATGTATGATTTTCAAATTTTTCAGTAGAGCAAGAATACTGTTCAATTGCTCAGTCAAACTTTGCATGTATGGGCTTAGAAAAATGTGATAATTAGACGTAATTAATTGAATTTGATTAGAATTGTGTATACATTTCTTTTCATTTTTCGAAATATGCAGCTTTATTATGGTTGTCGTAGTCGTGATGAAATCGATAGAAAAAGTGACAATGCTTGCCATATGTTTTACTTTGTAGTCGCTTAATATCCACTGCGCCTACGACAACCGTAATAAAAACCAATCAATCGCAAATTAAAAAAAATCGTTAACAGATAAATTTAACAAAACAATATTTTGCCAACTAATTTTAATCTGATAATTTTCGTAAGTCAACTTAAGTGCTAGTGTCAAAAGTCCACAGATATGTTCCTTTTGGTTTAGATTATAGAACATAATGCAATTTTAAAAATTACAGAGAGGGAAATGCATCTTAGCAAGGCATATTTCTAGGCCAATGATTACTCGTCTGTTATTATAAAATAAAAAATAGAAACGCATGAGAATTTGTTTTGAAAACAAAAACAAATTTTCATATTTAGTTATTGTTTTTAGTATAAATTCTCGAACTAATTCTGCATCAAATGTGAATAGTCGACTTAAAAATAGATAAGAAAAACTATTTTCCTTTTTATTTTATATGTAACCACATACTCGTTAATTTTAAAGACACTTGTGTAATGATATAGACAGAAAAAACAATTTATTTTTCAGTAAAGAAGTTCAATGAATTAGTAAATATTTTGTCTAGAAATGGACCTACAAGCAAATTTTTAAATATAGATAAAAATATCTCAACAATTTCATTGAAAAAAACTTATTTCTCGGTAAACAAATTGTATAAGGCCCCTATTATGATTCACAACTAAATTGATAGTTGAGTCGTAGTTGTCAAATTCTTATTATGGAATACAACTTCATCAAAGCAGTTGTCTCAGTTTTTTATCAGTTGTGTTTTGGTTTTTATTTCGACTATTGTGTTACTTTTAATTACTTTTAAAATGGTACTTTTAGGCGCCAATCTATCGCATTTGTCAACCCATATCGTTGCCATATCCATAAAATATAAAATCTCAAGAAAAAATAGTGAGGCCAAAACTAAAAATATTTAAAATATTTTGTGATGGCTACTATGGTTTCAAAAAACAGAGAGTATAGATAAGAACCTTTTTTCGAAAAATTTTTTTTTGAAGACAACTAAAATTAGTTGTGAATCATAATACAAAACAATGGTTGAGTTGGGTCGTAGCATTGACAACTCAACCTAGTTGAGTTGTGAATCATAATAGGGGCCTAAATCTACAAAACAATTTGTCTAAAAATGTTTACAAATTCTAAACAAAATAATTTAATGAACCAAACAAAAATATATATACTGGATTTTCTATAATATATCAATCAATATTTTTGTCTTAATTTATAAAACAATTTGTCTAAAAATACTCACAAATAATAGTGCATTTACATCAGCAATGCTGAAACTGGTTTAAGGCTTTAAGCGAGATTCAAAAACTATACCATTTACATTGGCATTTTTATCAATTATTAGGTTTATAGTTGACAATATTTTATGAGTTCAAACTCAATATGAACATTTATTTTTGTTTTTTAGTATTGCCAGTCAAATTTGAAAAAAAAAACTGGTTTGTGAATAGGATAATTCACAAAAACTGATTTGTAGCAACTGGTTTATCTGATAAACAGGTTACAAACTAGTTTGTGATTTATATTGGAAAACAGGTTATAAACAATAAAATAAACCTGTTTATCGGCATAAACCACTTATAACATGTTTATGGCGTAGTACTAACAAAAATAGTCTACTGAATCAAACAAAAATATTTACTAGATTTTTGTAATATATCAAACAAGTCATCATCATCATCAATTAAGCATTTATGAAATTAACTTTGTTAAATGTGTTCAACTCTAAATGTTTATCTAAAGACTCTAAAAAAATTAATGAGATTTAATGCAAAAATATTAACGAATTGATTCACTCAAAAATCTGCAGTAAACTAACTTGCCACAATCGCATTCCTTTTGCTATCAATGTTGTTGCTGTTATTTGTGAGTATGTCGCCATCGTGGCTGTTTTTTACGACACAGAAAACGGTGTTTTGTTGCTTTTTGGCGTTTGCGTCCTAAATAAAAATCAAACAAAAATTCACTGACTCAGTAAAGAACATTTACTGAAAATGAAATTAATTTTTATACTAACTTTTTTTTTTTTTTTGAAAACTTTTTGGTGATACTTGTTGCTGTGTATTATCAACATAAAACCTTTTAAAATGCATAAATGAAATAAAAATTTGTTATTAAAGTACTTTTTCTTAAGAAAATAATAGATTTTACCAAAAAATGTTACATACCGAGATCCCGCGATATCGCGATTTGCAAAATCCCGAATCCCGGAATTTTCAAAAATCAATGCCGATTGGCATCCCTAAAAAAATAAAAATAAAAAATAAATTTTTGAGTTTTGCACTTATTTCTACACTGATTTATAATTTTAAAGACTTCTGTAAATAATTTGGTTTGTTTACTCATAAATTTTATTATTATTATTTTTTTCAACTAAAATTAATTACAAGGTGCGAAAAATGACATACATATGTCAAAAATTCCGTGTCCAAATAGTTGCATATGAACATTAAGCTTTATTTCAGTTGACGGAAAAAATTGTCCACAGTAGCCTTCGTCAGAAATTCAATGCTTTTTCACAACCTTTCGTAGATCGATTAATGATGGCAACCAAAAATCAATTCGATTGATAGTTGCTAAGAACGATATTACTAATGTTAACTGGCAATTGATAGTTTGGTTGCTATTAGTGTTTTGCATTCGGGATGTTCCGGGAAAAATTCCCGAGATCCCGCACATTTTTCGCGAAAAAAACCGGAAATTCATGCGGCAATTCCCAGAATTTTTTTTACATAATTATGGCAACTTTTATTTGTAAGCACGCAGTTTTAGTGCTGCTCTTATTTAGAAAAAATATGAAAATAAAAAAAATATATATATTTTTTTAACCCAATTTTATTTGCCTCATTTTGTTTTCGCTTTTTTCTAAGAGCAGCACTCAAAAAAATCATATTTCGTGAACAAATGAAAATAACAGATTAAAAATCATATTTTATAAACGATTGAAAATAACAAATAGGAACTAGGTTGGCATAATACGGAAGTACTGGCCTCTATATTCTGAAAGTATCAGATTGTTATTTTTATCCCCACATGGGTCAAAATTGTGAATTTTTCAAAAATTATAAATTTTTTGTACCTTCTTCTGTAGAAGATATTATTCGAAGACTATTAAATTTATGTCATGATACCAAAATGGTCCCTTTTGCACCAAAAATAAAAAAACTGTTTAAAATAATATTTTTATCATTTTGTATCGGTCGGGAAACTGAAAAAACAATCTCGCTTTCCCGGGAAATGAAATAGTCCGGGAAAAGAAAAACTTGTTGCTATGCATAACACTGGTCTGCTTTCATTTTTTTTTCTATCACACACAGATGTCCGTAAACTTAAATATAATAAGTTGGTCACGCTAATAGATTTCATCATAACTCGAGAACGGTTAGTACGATTTGGATAAATAAAACACCAAAAGATGTGAAGTTGAGTTTTTGAAAACGAAAAAAAAGTTAAATTTTTCGTGAAAAACTTTTCTTTGCCGTTAATTTCTCAATAACTCCGAAACAGTTCGAAATATAAAAAATTATATATAGATGACTTAAAGCTAATGTTATTTCACATTTGTTGGTGTTTTATATAAATCAGACTAACCGTTCTCGAACTATGCTACAATGTATTAGCGTGGCCGCTTTGTTTCGGGCGACATATTAGTCATGTCTATAGAAAAAATCTGTACATGATAGAAAAAAACTGAATACGGATTTGAGCTTAGAGCATTAAACTCTGTATATTCCACGTATTATTTAAAGGTTCGAAAACAATTTTTTTTACACCAACTAATAATCGGGTATGCTATGTATTCCACGCGGAATGAAAATATTCGAAATTATCAAAGCATTGTTGCAAATTAATATTTATAGCACTTTTATTCCGCATGGAATACAGAAAACAGTCAAGTTTGGTGTGAAAAATAGTCAAATAATCGACGACCTTACAATAACCCTTCACTGATGCGTTTAGAATCATTTAACACCGATGTTGCAGTGCAGTGGTGTACTTATGAATGTTGCCCGTATTCATATTTTTTTTTAATCAAATGAGCTATTTTTTAATTGTAATTTTATTTCCTAATTTTCTTTGTCTCGCTATTTTTGATAGCTCAGAATAGAAACTTTACAGAAATCCATATATACTCTTCTCTAACTTTGTCTAACATATTTACTATGGTTATTTCTACAGAAATTTTAACTGTTTTTCTCACGTAACGTCACCAAGCAATTAAGCTTGTATATCAGAACCATGTGTCTTCGATTTTTCTTTATCTCTTGCTAAATGTAGAGCTACTTAAGGTCTACACAAATACATAAGGTTAGGTTAGGTTTCGAGGGCAGTCAAGACTCAAGAAGTGACTCACTTGGGTCCGTTAATTCAGTCCATTTGTAATACCATAGATCAGACAGTGCGGAATTAATCGTTAATTACGATTGTCCTGTCGCCGTGTAAGCCATCCCGATTGAACTAAGTACGATGATAGCCTGACTAGCCCTACATTTGCCAGACTGTCTAAATCTGCGAATATGTTAGCGCCTAAAATTCTTGTCCTTAAGCTGGTCAGAGCAGGACATTGACATAGAAGATGAAGAACCGTTTCCTCCTCTTCCTCATCATTACAACCGGCATTGGTCCCAATATTCCAGTGCCCTGTGAGTACTGTGACTAATAGTTTTGTTCGACCTTTACTGAGGTCGTAGTGGGGTCACGTGGACCTGGCCACGCGGCAGGTGCCTTCGCGTTGTGCTAGCCTGTATGATTCAAGCGTACAGTAGTTTACAGTGTGATAGAGGGATGCCAACGAAGTAGCAGATCATGTTTCCAGGGCAAACCGAGTGTCCCGGAACCCAACCCAGTGTTACTCTCGAATGTCTCGCTATTTTATTTAGACATACCCGGCATTCGACAACCGCCAAGGAAGTAGTGTATACACCATTTATAGCGGCGATGGTCGCTTTCTTGTCGGTAAATATATAGATATCTTCCGATATCCTAAAGTATCTAAGCCATCTTGCCGCCTTAGTGATAGCGGAGATTTCTGCTTGCAAGACGCTACAGCCATCCTGAAGCCTGAATGGAACTCTTACATTGAAATTTTTAAAACATAGAAACCTCCGCCAGTTCCGTTACCACCTTTTGGAACCATCCGTGAAAACTTTGATCGCTCCATCAGGGCTAAGGGGTCAAAAATATTATTTCCTGCTGGGAACAAATGAGAAAAATAGCCCACCAAAGTAAGGCTTCGGTGTGCAATAGTCAATATTGTTGTGGCTTCCCTGATGCTATCGCAGAATACTGGAGTGCCCATAATCATTTCGTGTCCTTGGTCATGTAGCGTTCAATCTGATCGGCGAGAATAAAGCTAGCTGTTTGGCCAAAACCTCCACCACAAGCCAGTTCATCATCGTGAAGAGTGCTTTCGTTGGAGTCGACCTGAGCGCACTTGTTATCAGGGTTGCCGCCAGCCAAAATATTTTATCTAGTGTTTTGCGATGAAAGTTTCTCTAACGCTTCCCACCAAACTAATACACTATAGATTAGCATGGGCTGCAAAGATCCAGTTGATCCCTCTAGGCTCTATGCCCCAGCTGCGACCAATGGCTCTTTTGCACGTATAGATAGCCACGAGGGCCTTATCCGGTCTACACTGAGTGTTTAGATTCCAAGATAGTTTGCTATCCAGGATTACACCCAAGTATTTGGCGTTATTCGAAACTTTTAGTGTGGTCCCGTTGAGTCTAGAAGGCACAAAGTCTTTGACTTTGTACTTTTTAGTGAAAAGCACCAATTCATTTTTAGCTGAATTGACGCCAAGCCCACAATTGACACTACATTCACTAACGAGTGCCAGTGTAGACTCTATACACTGAGAGATTGTACTCAGGTGCTTGCCAGAGATGGTTACTGCTACGTCGTCAGCGTATGCGACAATTTTAACCATCTTACGCTCCAGACCTAGCAGCAGAGACTTAATAGTCAGATTCCGCAGGAGTGGCGATAGAACACCTTGCGGAGTGCTCTGGCTGACTGCCCTGTAATCAGTAACATTTCCAATCGAGGCACTTATGCCCCTATTTGTTAGCAGGTTCTTAACCAATCTGCAGATATTCCAGCATATTCAAAATAATGAAGACGGGTTTGACGAAATTAAAGGCCACCATAATGAACTCTTGTATTCAAGAAATTTCTCTAAGTGGCTGACCAGAGAGTGTAGGGCAGTTTCCACAGACTTGCCTTTGGTATAGGCATATTGTGAGGGAGGGAGAAGTGTCGAAGGTGTGGACATTCTCAGGTGTATGTCAATAGCTCTTTTTAAAATTTTGAGCAAGAAGGATGTCAGACTGATCGGTCTGAAATCTTTAGGTTTAGTGGGGGAAGTCTTGTCACCCTTAGGGATGAAGATAACCCTACACCTACTCTAGCAAGCTGGAATGTAAGAGTGGTTTAAGTATTCTCTATATATTAGAGAAAGCCAGGGTTTCTGTATATAGCTGGTTAAAAATGGTGAGGTTGCTAATATCTTACGTGACTTGAGTCACGTTCACCATGCCCCATAGTGTCTATGACTGTGACGTTAACGTCCTCCTGGTCGGAGTCCAAAAAAGCGTCAACGTCATCATCCGCGAAGTCCATCTGCCCAAAGAAGCCGCCCACCATCTCAGAGATGGACTGGGCGTCATCTATGTCAGATGAGCCAGCGGTGTCGTCGGTGAGCGTGCTTCCTGTGTACTGCACGCCTTTAGAGTCAGGATTGCGATTCCGTTTGGTGTCAGATCGGTAGACGCGCAACAAGATTGTACTGAAGCAGTAAAACAATTTGTTTTGCATTTTCTGGATTGGCGCCAGCGTTTCCTGATTCAGGATCAGAATCACTTTCCTCCTAGACCCTTAGACGGCGGAGACCTTAGCCACCTTCCAGTCATGGGTAGGCAGCTCGAGGTTACAGCTCCTAAGGATCTTGAGGATATATAAAGTAAAAAACAACTTAACTTTTCTTTAACATCCCTATAATCACGCATTGGTCTGTGAGACCAACTAATAGCATTTTAATTTTTTTCTTATAAACGAAGAGCGCGAGCGTATTGTGATTTCTGCTAGCGTCGTCATTTTCAATAAACTTGTGCTGTTACAAAGTTTGTGAATGTAAGACGTGTGTGCACATACAACAATAATTGGTCTGCGAGACCGACTTGAGTATTGGTGTATCAGTGTTGAGTAAGTTATATTTTGAACATATATAATAATTTTGTGCTATTTTCATTAATTTTTAGTTAGTTTCATAACATATACATATGTGTTTGCAAACTACTTACAGGTTTTATTTTAAGATCAAACAGGACGAAGAGCAAATAAAACTGACGTTGGAGGATGATGTGTCGGTTTCTGACTACGAAGATAACAACGACAGTGATTATGAGGATTCGGTGGATGTGCAAGCAGAAAGAAGTGATACAGAGCAAGAGAACGATTCAGATTGTGAAGCGGAAATTTTTTCTACTTCTAGTAGCTTTTACATAGGAAAAGACAATAAAACAAAATGGATAAAAAATATTCCTTCAACAACAGTAAGAACACGTTCCAAAAATGTTGTCACTGAACTTCCTGGTGTAAAAGGCGAAGCTAAAAGCTTAAAGGATCCGGGTTTGATATGGAACTTATTCTTCTCTGAAGAAGTAATACGCTTGATCACAAATTTCACTAACCAACAAATAGAACAGATTTCATCACAGTTCTGCAGAGCCGCAGACTGTACTGTCACTGATGAGATTGAAATTCGAGCATTTCTTGGTCTTTTACTGTTTGCTGGTGTTCGCAGAAATAATCGATTGAACGCCAAAGATTTATTTCGAACTGATGGCTCTTCGCCAGAGATCTTTCGTTTAACTATGAGCTGGATCCGTTTTAACTTCCTTTTACGTTGTCTAAGGTTTGATAACAAAGACACACGATGTGCACGTATTCTGCTGGATAAACTAGCTCCTATAAGAGAATTGTTCGATACTGTAACAGCTTCATTTAGCAAATTTTACAGTCCATCACAGTTTGTCACAATCGATGAGAAACTAGAGTTCTTTAGAGGTCGTTGTAACTTTCGACAATGTATTCCGTCCAAACCCAATAAATACGGCATAAAAATATACGCATTGGCAGATGCCAAAATGTTTTACACATTCAAAATGGAAGTTTACACTGGAAAACAACCTGCAGGTCCCTACTCGAACGACAATTCTTCAATGGGTGTGGTCCTACGTCTTTGCGATGTTATTCATAATACAGGCCGGAATATCACTTGTGATAATTTTTTTACAAGTATTCCATTGATCGATAAGCTGGAGCAAGAATTCAAACTGACAGTCATCGGTAATATTCGAAAAAACCAGAGAGAACTTCCCAACCAATTCACCAATATTAGAAGTCGCAAAGAAAAGTCAAGTTTATTTGGGCACAGAAGCAATTCTACTCTAGTTTCCTACGTACCAAAAAAGAACAAAAATGTTCTTCTGGTTTCTAGTATGCATGATGATGCCAAAATTGATGAAGAAACAGGCGAACCTGAGATTATAAGGGATTATAATATTACTAAGGGAGGCGTAGATATGGTAGATAAAATGTGTGAAAGCTACAATGTTGCGAGGGGAACAAGACGATGGCCAATGGTGATATTTTACAGTTTAATGAACGTAACTGGAATAAATTCTTATATCATATATACCCAAAACAATCCGTCCATTAAAATTAACAGGAGACAGTTCTTAGAAGCGTTATCGTATGATCTCATAAATGAGCACCTAAGAAGACGAGCAATGAATATGCATTTACCAAGGTTGATGAGACAAAGACTTGCCGAAATACTTAGATTGGATAATTCGGAATGTGCATCAACAACAACTAAAAGGAATATTTTAGGTCGCTGTTCCGATTGCAGCTCCAAGAAAAATCGCAAAACTCGTTACAACTGCGCTTATTGCAAGAAATATTTTTGCTTGGAACATGCCATAATGATGTGTTCCGATTGCTACTGTATCAAATCTAACTAGATTTAGTTTAGTATATCTTTCAAATTCTTACACTTTTTTATATGAATTATTGAATTTTGTTTAGTTTGTTTGGTTTTACCGGGCTACGGCAACGCCTAAAGGAAGGCTTATGTATTCACCAGTATCTCAAAAAAAGTTTTCTAGCGCCTAAACTACTTATTTTGTTGCAATGGTTATTGGCTAAACTTTTTTCTCGTAAACTCCAAATGGCGGACATGGGATAGCGTAACATCAGGGACAAAAATCAAAACCTATCGTGATGGGTATCATATTAAAAAAGAGTATAACAATACGATTCTAACGATATATCGTCAACTTATTATTGGATTGGCGCACCGGCTATTTAACAAAAAATTGAGTTGAAGATTATTCGTTTTCTTATGCCCCTTTGTCCTAAGTGTTACTTACACTGAAAAAAAATTCACGAAAACGCTCGTACATGTTACGAAATATTTCTTAATTTCGCACCACGAAATTCTTTCGTAAAATATACGAAAATAATCAAAAAATTAAATTAAAAAAAAAGTATGGCTCAAGCGGGGCGCGAAATCGCAATCTTCATATATCAAGGCATGCACTCTGCCGACTGAGCCACTTTCTACTTATTTTATAATAGCTAAAAAGTTATTTTATTTACTTCTATCTGAAGCATACGTAAATTTATAAAAAATTATTTTAATATATTTTTTTTTATTGCAAATATATTTTTTCAAAAAAATATTGCCTAAATGTTTTTTCGTAATATATACGAAAGTTTCGTATATTCTACGAAAAAAGTCACTACGAAAGGATTTTTATTCGTAAAATGTTGCATAGATTATTTTCAGTGTACCATAAAATGTATTGTAGTGTAAACAATACTTAGGACCAGGTGGCATAGAACCACGGATACTTTGTTGTTTTGTACTTTTCAGTGTGCAATTTTGAAGTAGTAGGGTTTTAGTTTTTTAAAGGTGTTTTTGTTGATGTTTATTTATCTCTTAAGAATTTAACCATATCTACTAAGACTGAAATGAAAAACTATTAGTCGCAAATAAAAAAGTTATTTTCTCTAAATCTTTTGTTTTTATTATTAAAACCATGCATTTCTAAAAATAAATGGGGTTTTATAAAATTTTTTTTTTTTTTTAACTAATATACGTTTTGTAGGCTCTGTAAACATCGGTCTGACAGATCGTCACCGAGTATACTTTCGTGTTTCACATTTTGACGTGAGTATAAAAAGGTTAAAAAACAAGCTTAGGCCACTATTATGATTCACAACTAAATTGATAGTTGAGTCGTAATTGCCAAATTCTTATTATGGAATACAACTTCATCAAAGCAGTTGTCTCAGTTTTTTATCAGTTGTGTTTTGGCTTTTATTGCGACTATTGTGTTACTTTTAATTACTTTTAAAATGGTACTTTTAGGCCCCAATCTATCCCATTTGTAAACCCATATTGTTGTCATATCCATAAAATATAAAATCTCAAGCAAAAATAGTGAGGCCAAAACTAAAAATATATAAAACATTTTGTGATGGCTACTATGGTTTCAAAAAACAGAGAATAGAGATAAGAACCTTTTTTCGATCATTTTTTCGAAGACAACTAAAATTAGTTGTGAATCATAATGAGTTGGGTCGTAGCATTGACAACTCAACCTAGTTGAGTTGTGAATCATAAAAAAAGTTTACTTTTCTGCAGAATTGCCCATACATATAACTATGTATGTATATACATTTCTATGGCCGCGATTTGTTAATTAATTTTTCAATATGGTGATATCAATTAGCGCCGGGAAAAAAAGTTTATTTTTTATCTAAAAAAACATCTTAAAAATTTGAAGCTAACCTGTCTATAATTCATGGACCCGCAAATTTTTTTAAATTTGATAAGCCAAAGGTATTTTTCAACATGAGCAATTTTCTATTGGTATTAAAAAAAACCAAACATATTTTTCGTTTTCGTTTTGCATTTCGCTTATATGCATTTCTCGCTTTTATGCACCGTATAGAAATGCAAAATCTTTTCAAAATGTATTAAAAAAATACTCATATATGCAAGGCACATTTCAAGTTAGGTGGAGACGTAGAGTTAATGAAATTCACATTCCCTTAACAACTGTGTGTAAAAAAAAACTTTCAGAAATTAATGTTGGTAAATTCTTTAAAGAAATTTCCGTTTGCTAGTACGGAGTTCCGAAAGAAAAGTACGGAAGTACGGAATGTCTATTACAGGAATATGATTGTGATTGTGTGTTGTAAAGTAAAAAATAAAAGAATTTATGTGTATGCAAACATTATTCTCTACAGAAGGCTACACGACTACTTTTCCGTGTACAAATAAATGTAAATTTCTAAATGTGAATTTCCGTAAGAAGTCCGTACCACGCTTGAAGTGAAAAATCACCAAAAATTTTTGTCTAATACAGGGATGTCATATCTATTAGCATTCGTCTTCACGTAGAAATTTTTATAGCTGCAATTGTCAAGCATCATTTAAAAAATATACACTAAAAATAGTATAATTTTCTATATAGAATTTGACAATTGCCAGCAATAAAAATTGCTACATGGAGACGTAGGGTTAGCGGAAATGTTTTTCTGTCAACTGAAACAAAAATTAATGGTCAGAGAATTGTTTTTTCAAGGAATTTTTGACATTTTGTATCGTCTTTTAAATAAATTTTTGTGTTTTACATATTATAATTAAGAAATTTAAATGAATTTGGATAGTAGTAAATGCAAAAATTCGAGTCTTAAATTTAGGCCGGACTGCGTACTAGGCTTTGAAAACAAAATTTGGGATTTTGTTTAATGATTGTACTTTTTTATACATGCACCATTGAAGTATATTAAGCTGTGTTCTCACTATGTGTATTTGTGTTATGGAATGTCACTTTTTTTATATACATGTGATATCATGTGTATGTCAAAATTTGCAGTTTACATAAGGTTTATAATTTTTGTGTTCACCTATTGGTATGTTACGTACATTTGACAAAACCTATAAAGCAAAACAATCATAAAACAGCCGAGTGGTTATATATATTTTATTGTTATATATACTTCTTTTATTTAATTTTACACTTATTTTATTTAATTTAATACTTTATTAATTTAATAATTATTTTATCTCATTTTGCCGTCCGCAAACAATTGCTTTATTAAAAACCAGCTGATGTCAGATGCTTTGTCACTTCAAAATAGAACTCGTTCTAAATCATGTGTACTGTACACAGAGAAATAACACAGGCTATTGTTTGAAGGGGTTCAGACTATATGTACAAATTTACCATGTGAAAATGTGACATTCCATATGGCAAATACACATAGTGAGAACACAGCTTAAGCGATTTTTTTATAAGCACTGCCGATGCATATAAGCGAGTTCTTATAAATGCATTTCTCGCTTATAAGCACAAAAAGTCGTGCAAAATTTGAAACGCATATAACCGATAAATACTGTAATCAGATGCTAACGCTGATGAGACGGTGTAGCGGCCTGTCGAAATCAGTAGTACTGATTGATACCTTCTGCTGCTTATCTGATTAAATATTTGAACATTCATTCCACTATTAATAAAAATTTTAATTTACATTAATTCAAATAATGAACTAAAAAGCCGAAATAATAAATTTCAGACATACCTATTCAGTTCAAAAATAAAAATTACATAGTCATTGTAATTACTATCGTTTCTAAATTTATTTGCAAAAAATTAGACACGAAGCTCTCGAGTAGTACGAGTAATAACATATACACTAGACATCTGCATGAAACTTAATAATGGTGCTTATAAAATAATAATTTTTATTCATATCGTTTCTATTCAATACAGATGTATAACTAAGGCAAATGAGCAATCAACACTCGATAGTTACGAGCCGATTGAAATGAAGTTGGTTTGTTCACTTACTTAGACTTTACACATGCAAGTGCAAGTTCGAAAAACTCAGTACACTCAAAAGGTGAAGGTACATAGCATGCGTTAAATACGCTAATGCGTTACAGACTTCTGTCAAAAAAGTTGAAATAGTGTGTTTCCATAAGGCAAGATACAAACAGAACTTTGCGACGCGCGTAACTCGCGCAAAAAGTTGAACATTCTTCAACTTTCACGCGTCGTATACAAAATGACAGGTAGTGCTGCCAGATTCATATGCTAAAATGTTTGTTTAATGGAAATAAATTATTAGAAACAAATTTTTTTTATTAAAAAATGGATGAAAACTGCATTAAATATATAAAGAAAAATAAAACTTAAAGGCAAGACAAAATATAGCCGGCAAAGGCTTGAAATTGTATAAGCAGAAGAGCATGAAAAGCGTGGTGTGTAACTTGCCATTCTTAAAGCGTTAAAAGTTCGAAAAGTAAGAAAAGCGTTGCCGCGTAACGCGTGGTATGTACCTCCACCTAAACTTTTCTACTAACAAACTTGCAAGAGAATATTTGCTTGCAAGTGCTGCTGCAAGTTAGTGCCACAAACATCAGCAGTGTTGCCACGATAAATGTTTTAAACAAATTACTGGGTTGTAGTAACATTGTAATTACCTATATAGTTTTGAGTTATTTTATGTATGTATATCTAAAAAGAATTGTAGTTTATTTCTTCAAATATACCTAAAGAAAACAGTTAATATATTTGAACATCAATCTAATTTAAAAAAATTAATCATAATAATATAACGCCAACTTTTTCTCTGAAATGTGCGCATGTTAAAAGTTTGGCAACTCAGATTTATTCAACTTGCAAAGGTACATTCATGCAACTTGCAAGACAGTCGGGCGTGCAAGTTCTTGCACGTCTAAACGCAGGGTTACAAATGTGAAACAAAACATGTGTTGAGTAAAAGGCAGATTTTGTAAAAAATTTCTTTTCTAAACGTTTGAAATTTTTATGAAAAGCAACGCAAATGCGTTTCAAAATAATTTGTTTCCATACAAATTTCAAAACGCAAAAGCGTTTGTATTTACAAAATCTGGCCTTAAATCTCGATAAAGTTTATGCAAAAACAATATGCTTTTATGCAGTTGTAGGAAATAGGAAATATCACTTAACTTAGCCTTTACACATGCAAGTGCAAGTTCGAAAAACTCAATACACTCAAACTTTTGTACTAACACACTTTTGATTCAGCTGTGAGAAAGACAGAGAAATTAATACAAATTTCTCTTTCGTCGAAAATACGTACACAGAACTTGCATGCAAGTACTTGCATGTCTATCCGCAGGGTAAGCTACTTTTACACACGATATGTTATACAGTGTCTTTGCCAGCTTGACGATCCATTTGTAATTGTGAATTTCTGTCAAAATTGGCAATTTACAGGCGGTTTATAATTTTGGCTTTCACACATGTTTTTAGTTCCATCTGACATAACCTATAATAGTTTAAAACAGATTGTTTTGTGATAATTTTCTGCCTGGCTCACGATGTCGACAAGTCGAGTTCGTTCTCATATTTCTATTGAGAACAATAATAACAAAATTTAATTTGTTTTTGTTTTCAATATAAATATGTGAACGATCTCGACTTGTCGACATCGTGAGCCAGGCAGTTTTTTTTCGTGAGAGTTTTGTGTTCTTGTATTCAATTTGTATTTAAATTAATTAAAAATCCTATTTTTTTTTAAAGAATATGTATAATTAAATGAATTTTAATATATATTTGCCGAATCACAAACACTATGTTCTTGGTGCCACAAGCAACTGACTTCCAAAACAGCTTATGTCATGCTGCTTTGTCAGTTCAAAATAGAACACGCTCTAATTGAAAGTTTTTACACTGTAAATGCAGGCTGATATTTAGAGAAGCAAATTTTCTACACACCATGTATGCACTTTGCAGTGGGAAATTTGACAAGCACACTAAATATATAGTGTCTAAAAGTACCTTTAAGAAAGACTTGAAAGAATACATAACGAACTATATCTGCAAAAATGAGTTAAAGAATTTTTTTTTTAAATTCTTAACAAATTTTAAATTAAATTTTTATTTTTATTAACTGTTGTGATCTACAACTTTGCCAAGATATCTCATTTGGATAAATATAGTTGATTTTATAGTATCTCTTGCTATCATGAAATGCTTTTATAATAGTTAAATGTACACATAATTACCTTTTCGTTAACTGCAATATTGGCCCTTATTACGGTTGTCCTAGTCGTAGTTGAAATTAAACGACTCCAATGTAAAACATATAGCGAGCGCTGCCAAATTTTACCGATTTCGTCAAGGCTACGACAACCGTAATAAAGATGATTATCTATGTTTAATATTTTGTATGTGTACATTGGGTAATAACAAAGTTCTTAACATAGTTGGACAATGTACAAATTATAAATATCGACCGCAAATAATGATAGATAATGATGATGATACATGTGTATGTATGAAGGTATGTATGTGTAAAAGTTAAACTTTGAAATTACACAAGCAACTGATTACACATAGGCAACTCGTGCAAGAAATTCGTGTAAATACTTTGACTAAAATGGCAACACTGCTATTACGTATTGATAACAACAAATGTGATGAGAGTGAGTATTATGAAACAAAAGTTGTTTCAATGAACAATCTCTGTCTTGACCAGCGATGGCAACTTTTTGGACCAAAAACGGGCAAAAAGTTTTGAAAAAGGGCTAAATTGAAAAAAAATACGTATAAAGCAATATCCAGTCAACATTTTCGAAAAAGCGCAAAAAAAGGGATAACTTTAAAGTATTTCTTTTGAAAATCAAAACACGTTCAGATTTTTGGACCAACTTAAAATCACAACCATTTTTAAAAGACATCGAAGATTATTCTAGACCATTCTTATTTTTAGTAGTGGTAAAGCAAACTAGCAAAAGTAAACGAGTAAAAACGATGCTGGAACGTCAATTCACATGTCGCTATTTCCAGAATAAAGGAAGAAATAGTTCGCTAAAATAAAAAATTCACCGATATTGACCAAAAAGTAAAAAGGAGCTAGAATTAGAGGTGGAAAACTATCGATGGCACTATCAATAATATCAATATTTAATTTTTTTTATGACTCGATAGTTTTATTCGTCAATC
This sequence comes from Panzeria rudis, assembly GCA_956483635.1. Lineage (NCBI taxonomy): Eukaryota > Metazoa > Arthropoda > Insecta > Diptera > Tachinidae > Panzeria > Panzeria rudis. Next base: position 5,708,889 of record OY101448.1, on the reverse strand, counting down.
GATTATTATTTAAAAACACTCGATATTTTTTTGCCGCTATCGATAGTAAATGATCCATTACTATTGTTGTGCTAGACATGTTTTTCAACGAACGTCCGTTAGTTAAATTGGATTTAAAAATCTTTGAACTCACGACATTTTTCTTATGTGGAAATGTTGCAAGGATTTTAGTTTTGTTATTTATTGAACTAAGAAATAAAGTTCTGTTTTGTTTCAGAACCGGTTTTATTTAGCATTTTTACATTCATATTTAGTGCTTTCTCTAAGAAGTATAAAACTTTGATAGTATCGTCGATATATCGATAGTTTTTCTAGCTTTTGATAGTTTAGAATCGATATATCGATATTTTTTTTCAAAATATCGAAAATTTTCGATAGTGACACTATCGATAGTTTTCCACCTCTAGCTAGAATTGCTAAAAGATAATTGTAAAAAGTGTTTTCAGTAACTAAAAACGGCCTAAATCTAGCCCGAAAAGTGCTAAGTTGGCATATCTAGTCTTGACGATGTGAAACAAAACTCAAAACTCTCACTCATAGTATGATAAAAACAATAGTTTGTTCAGTATTCTCATTTTTATTCGAAATTGTGCTTGCAACCCTATAATATACATAAACTTGTCCAAGGTCGATATATAAGGTCTGTGCATCTGCCCATATGTTCGGTAATTGTGCTGTCAAATTGTAGTATTTTTTTTACCAATACACTCACATTTTAATATTCGCTTTGAGTTTTTCTCATACATTTTTTGACACCACAATTCCCAAAAAAAGTTGCTTTGTTGTATCAATTCGCCGATAAGTATACCTTGTAGATCTACCTTGAACTTTTCCAAGGTCGATATATATGTAAAGTCTATGCATCAGCCCATATGCTCGGTAGTTGTGCTGTCAACTTGTAGTACATTTTACCAATACACTCACATTTCAATATTTGCTTTGATTTTTTCTCATACAGTTTTTGACACCACAATTCCCAAAGAAAGTTGCTTTGTTGTACCAATTCCCCGATAAGTATACCTTATAGATCTACCTTGAAGTTGTCTAAGAAAATACAAAATTTTGACTTATCAAACTTAAACCAATTTTTCAAAGATTAGCTTCAAGCTTTTCAGATGTTTTTTTTTATGTTAAAAATAAGTTCTTTCCCTTCTGTCCGGCGCTCATTGATATCATGTGATGTTGCAAAAATTGTCACTATAATGTATATAGTTGTAACATGAGCGTGGAAAATACGATGTTTCTTTCCGCTTGTATGACATTTTTTCCCCTAACTTTACATGTTCAATGTAAAAAGTTTTTCGTAGCGAGAGTTACATAACACGCGATTTGTATTAAAATGTGATCAAAATCTAGTAATTTTCGTACTCCCTAAAATATTGCCTCAAAAAAATAAATTTTTAAATTTTATTTTAGTGCAATAGCAATAACTGGAAAAAGTTCATCAAAGCGAAATCGTCGTAAAAAAATAAGTGAAAGCCCAAAATTAGTCCGTAACACACGTCAAAGAAAAGCTAAGCAGCCTAAGCTTATTGAAGAGACACCTCAAACAGATGAAATTTACAATACTGATGATATTGATGAAAAACACCAAATTTTTTGCGGAAAATGTAATCAAATCTTTTTCACTAAACACGCATATCAAAATCACCAACTAACAGAACATTCTTCAGAAGAATCAACGGATGAGAAGAACATATGTCCGATATGTTCAAAACAATTTAGCAACAGATTTTATGTAGTGGATCATATAAAAGTTGTCCACGATAAATTGAGACCATTTAAATGTTCTCATTGTGCAAAAGGTTTTGCGTCAGCCGGCTCTAAAAAAACTCATGAACTTACGCACTCGGATGATTTTCCTTATGTATGCGAATTTTGCGACAAGCGATTTCGCATTGCTACTAAATTAAAGGTTCATACAGAAATACATACAACTAAACCGGAACTTTTGTGTCCCATCTGTAAACGAAGCCAAAAGTCGCAGGAAGAAATGGAAACGCATATAAAAAAGCACGATGATAATCGTTTTATATGCCCATCTTGCGGTCATCTATTTAGAAAAAAATCAAATCTTACTGATCATTACAATGCCGTTCATTTAAAACTGCGTCCTTATAAATGTGAACTTTGTGAACACAGTTTTGGTGATCGAAAAACTCGACGTGTGCACCAAAGAAGTCATTATAAGAAAAATCCTCCTTCGATATTATAATTCTGATGTAAACTTGATGACGAATTGATGAAACATGAAACATGAATATGCAATCCAACAATATTTAATAAAATACAATAGTCCAATTCACAATCTTGTGCATATGGTCTTGCATCGTAGCATTTGCAAAATGGTATTGTATATTGATACTCACCACTTAACAACTGTTCGTGGTGAATATAAATATACTATACCAGTTTGCAAATGCTACGATGCAGGACCATTTGTACAAGATTGTGAATTGGTCTAATATATTTTGCATTACTGCCTATTTATTATTAACTACAGCACTTGAGTTTCTCTCATCCATGCAAAGCAAAATACAGAAAAAGATGGAAAAAAGTATTTACCGGAATGTACGATTCTTGGCTATTTTAATGAACATTCACGAAAATTATTTGGTATTAATTTGTTATTAATTAATAAGTTGTGCTGATATTTAATTAAAAAATATATTTGTGGAGTCGCAGAACAAAACGTACATTTTTATATTTCTTTTTTTTCACAAATTCGTGTTGTTTGTTGTTTTTACAAGAGATGTGCAAAAGTCATGATTTAAAAAAAAAAACATGCAAAATATGTTCGCGATTTTGTGAATGTATTTCTGATGCACTCACTCACGAGAAAACTTTCCTTATCTTCTTAAGAAAAATTTGCTTTTCTACTATACACATAATAAACTGTAAAATCTTTAGAACACAATATAACAACTTTTAGAACTTTTGTTTCCCCGTCTTTTGGTCTGTCTGTTTGTTTAAACACGTATCACATAATAAACACTAAAGGGATTTTCATAAAATTTGTTGTGGAAGTAATTTAGTGCACCTCTCATTGTATTAGAGCAGAGGCTCTCACCACTTGAACTTTTACGCTTGCACGCGTATACACTATTTTTACGACTTTTTAATAAGTTTAACGGCCCTTTTCACAATGTATGATTATGTTATATTTAACAGAAATTTAACTAATTTCTGCTTTGCTTATTAACAGGCACTATTTAACCAACAATTAACGATTTACGTTTCACCATCCTTCGTTTACTTAACAAAAGCATGCGGTGGAAAGTGTGGCAATGTTTTCGTGATTTGTCTTTGATAGTGTACTTGCAAAAAACCCGACCACAAAATAGGCGTGGCGCTGTCAATAATTTTTATAATAATGATGTACTTTCACGAGAACTAAGTGTGCGAAGTTACATAAGAATCGGTTAAGTAGAAGTAGTTTGAATGAGTACTTACATTTCAAGGGCGTGGTACTGCCCACTTTTCTAATCATAATGTTGTATTGTAACAATAACTAAATGCGTATGCAAATTTTAATACGAATCGGCTTCGTAGAAGTTATTGATAAAGAATATTTATTTTGCATGGGCGTAGCACTGCCCACATTTTAAATCATGATGTAGTATTCGAAAAGAAGCTTAATGTGTGTACACACATTAAGCCCACTTTTCAACGGGACCAATCTGGAAGTGCATCCTTTTAAATAATGAAGAAAAAAATCCGAAATGGGTTTATAAATGGCGGAGAGAACATCCTTAAAAAAATACATGACAAATTGATAACCGACTTCAAAAAAAGGAGAAAGGTTTTCAATTCATCATGTATATTTTTATGGATGTTTCCTCAAAACTCCGCTATTTATAAACCGATTTCGGATTTTTTTTCTTGATTTAATAGAATGTACTTCCAGATTGGTCCCGTTGAAAAGTGGGCGGCGTCACGCCCATACGAAGCAAATACACATGCCTCTATAACTTGAATGTTGCCGTAGCAAACAATTACAATACAATTCGTTTGTTGCAATATCAATAACTTCTTCAGGCACAAATTTTTCGCTTTTTAGAGCCTGTTTTGGTAAAAGTTAAAATAATTAACACAATCAAAGCAGATTTCAAATTAATTATTAGGCTAAGGTTCGTAATGTTATATTCAGAAAGAATAGGTTATTATTAATAATGGAAAATTTAACATCAACTTAATTTTTCAACGTACACAGCATAACATAGCAGCGCTGCTTTTAATTTGGAATCACAAGCAAATAAGTTCGAAATAATCATATTAACAAGCCAGACTTAGGGCCTGATACATAAAGGCGAAATGAAATTTTTTTTATAAAATTTGTATGAAAAATACTTTTAAAAAACTGAGTGTTTTCAATACAAATTTTCATAAAGAAATTTATTTTCGTGTGAAGATAAATTTTCACCACAAAAAATACGCATAGAACTAAAGCAACAGGCCACTTTTCGGCGACCACCATACCCAGTAAAAAAGTTGCTTCCAATAAAGCAGCTTTCTACTATTATGGAATAAAAGTAGCGCTGACAAACCTGCTGATATCGCTGCTGATTTAAGTACTACATTTTTGCTTACAAAAGCGCTGAAAATCATCAATATTTTCAGCACTAGAACTGAAAATATATGAAAAAAATGGTTCGATGTGGATTGGCGTCGTTAACGCCATTTTGAATTTTTCTTATTTCGTTACTTTATTTATTTTTATTAATATCATATTTTTTCTCAATGCTTGTTATTTTAACTTCAACTAGTATCGAACTAAGAACCTTCAGGTTTGAAGTCCAACGTACCAATCACTCGAACAAAAACACTGTTGCAAAACGGCACCAAGAAACTCAAATAAACTTACTCTTCATTCTCGCCTAAAAACCTGCTTTGGATCAGCACTATAAAATCAGCTTTTTTGTATAGCTTGTGTACGAAGCTTTTGTATAAGTAAAAAGCAAATACTTTTCTCGCTTCAAAACCTGCATTGTTGTGACGCTATGAAATCATCTTCTGAAACAAGCTCATATTTTAAAGCAAATTATGAGGCGGTCTATTTCTTTAGTGCTTCAAAAAACATGAAAATTTTTTTCTGGGTATCTCCTCATATACATATTAGTTCAGTTCAGTTTAGTTGAAGAATTTGCTAACAAGAGTTGGAAAAAACTACGTGAATTAGTTAAATCAATTCCAGGAATGTTTTTACGTGTTTTTAAATAATTTCTGTCTTTATAAAATAAAATTTTGTTCGAAATTTGTTGCATAAGACTTTTTTTTATTTGCAGGGAAGCAAATTTCTGAAAAAAGTGGCAGGAATGAAATTTAGTCTTTAATGAAAATAAGTAAAATTGTAAAATCTTGACTTAAAACAAATACAGTTAAAAAAAATTACCACGAAAATTAATCGTAATACAATAACTTGGCATAAGTGACGAAATTAAACTGAGTCTTACGTCCCTTTTCACAATGTAAGATTAAAAGTTAACGTGCACTTTAACTTGTCGTTAAAGTCCATACAATTTGACGGTGATTATTAATGCCAAATTTTAAGGAAAAACTCGTTAATATCCATTTCAATTTAATCACTTATACTAACTTCTTGCCAAGTTTTTGTTATGCATTTGGTCCTAAACTTTCGTAGCGCTTATTTGATTCATTAACATCGTATTAACTAACGCCTTTGTTAAAATTTTATATCACTTTGCAACACTATTAAAGTAAAAGCAATAATTTTAGTGTCAACTTCTTTAAACGACTTGATTAGCGTTAAAATAAGTTTGTGAATTGCCCTACTGAACTCCAGTTCATGAACAATTAATTCCGTTTTTCAACGGAAATTTCACAAATCCAAGTACAAACGGATTTCATGAACGTAATCAAACAATCCGTATTGGTTTCTGTGAACATTCTGATTAATAATTTGTTTACAAAGAATAATAATTATAATCTGTTTCGCTAATTAAAATGAGGTACAATCGCCAAAAATAAATTAAATTTATTAATACTGTTTACGACAATGCATACATAATTATGTATGTATGTATGTATAAAGTACTCTGACAATAACTTTGACTCTTTTTAAATGCACTCATGTTTTCGTAATAAAAAAAAATATTTAAAATTTTTAAATTTAATTTTAGTGTAAAAGCAAAATCTGGAAAACGTAAAAAAAAAAGTTGCAAAAAAGTCAAACAATCAGATGATAGCGAAGAAATAGTACGTAAACCAGTTAAACGCACGAAAAGAGCTAAACAACGAAAGGAAACCGTTCTAACATCATCGCACAATGACGAATTGAATGAAACAAAAAATATTAATAAAGACGATGATGCCAAAGAAGCGATTGTTTGCGATATATGTTCGCAAACATTTCCCACTATTTACACATATATAAGACATGAAAAAGCAGAACATTCTTCAGAAACAAATGAAGAAAAAAATAAATGTCCTTTATGTTCACAAGAATTTAGAAGTATTTGGTCTATAAAGAATCATATAAAAGTCGTTCACGACAAACTGAAACCCTATAAATGTTCTCACTGTCCAAGAAGTTTTGCGGTAGACCATAACAAACGAGTTCATGAACTTACACACACGAATAGTTTTCCCTATGCTTGCGAATATTGTGACAAACGTTTTCGCATTTTGCATAAATTAAAGATTCATTCGGAAATACATACGACTAATCCCGAACTTTTGTGTCCCATCTGTAAAAGAATCCAAAAGTCGCAGGAAGAATTAGAAGTGCATGTAAAAAATCATGATGATAATCGTTTGCAATGTCCTTCGTGTGGTAACCTATTCCGAAGAAGTGCACAACTTAAAGATCATTATAATGCAGTTCACTTAAAATTACGTCCTTTTAAATGCGAATTTTGTGAATTAGGTTTTGGTGACCGAAAGACGCGTCGTGTACATCAGAGATCACATCTTAAGCAAAAGCTTTCAATATCGTAGTTTTTAAGAGTTTGATTTTGGGAAATAAATATATGCATTAAAGTAGAAAGAAGTTAAATAAAATATAAATAAAAAACAAAAATTTTATATGTAGTTGCATTACGTATTCTCTTACACAGTCAATCAGTGTTTAACAAACTGCAATGATTTTCATTTCATTTGGTTTTGCTTCTGCTTATGCTTTTGAAAAATACGGCAGTTTCAGTCAAAGTCATGATTCTACAAGTCGCAAACAGTCACAGTCGAAGAAGCAAAAACTCTTGCTTTTAGAAGTTGTAAGCAATCGCAGTCAAGTGCTGTTTGTTTTTGCCTGCAGGAAACTTCTAAAAGCAAGAGTTTTTGCTTCTTTGACTGTGAATGTTGACAACTTCTTAAAGCAAATATATTACTTGTACTTTTACTTGTAATACTAACCAAAAGCAAAAGAAAAACAAATTAAAATTTTCAAATCGTCGACTGTTGAAACTGCTGCGCAATTGATCATAAATCGTTTTCTGCTTCGACTGCGACAGCTGTTTTTTTTTTTCGTAAGCATAAGCAAAAGCATTGGTTCATTTTAAACAGTTGGAAAAAGCCAAAAGGAGTGAAAAGTAAACATTTTACGACTTTATTTAAACACTGCAGTCAATCAATATGTGAGAATCGCGCACGATTTTACCATTAGCTTGCTATTGGAGATCATGTGATTATGTGAGTATAATACATACAGGGTGTTCCAAAAGTCAACAAATTGGCCAGGGACGGCAATCCAAAAATAAAAAATACTTCGAGAATGGATGGAAGATTTACTTGGCCGAACACAAATGTTATAACGCCATCAAATATTTCTGTATCAAGGAGGCTCCTCCGAGAAAATTTCAAACGACCTATACCGTCGTATATTAAGCCGGAACTCCCAAAATCATCTCTTCACTTGTTTAAATGTGATTTTTTGTTTGGCTCTCCAACCACTTTTCAATATTTATTCTTTAGAATTGTTTTTGCATGTGGTTAATGGAAACCAACGGGAGGGATACCGTAATGAGCATCGTTAACTGACGCCAACCACTAATCACATACGATGTAAGACGCAAAACTCTCGAAGGCCAGTAAACGACAGTGGCCTGGTTGCATTTACGAATAATGGCCAACGACGCGTGATGTTGACTTGTCCAGAGATGCTTTAAGAATTTTTTTTTTTTGTTTAATTTTGTATAAACTTTTATAAACAATTTGTTTATGTTAATAACGCAGTACTAGTGCTATCTACAAGCACAATTTTTTTAGGAGGGCACAAAACCGTGTCGTTCTCTCATTACTAAAGTTTTACCCCCATATGCAAAAAAAATAAAGTGTTTGAAATGTATGTTAAAACAAAATTTCCATAGAAAAACCGGTTTTAACATACATTTCAAACACACTTTATTTTTTTTTTGCATATGGGGGTTAATAATTGAGTTATGAATTTTTTAGTCGAACTGTATGGTTTTTATTCAAAGTTATTAAATTAGTTTGGCTTAAGTTCATTTTTAATTTAATCTTTCGATCAAATTATTTTTTATTTAAGAAAGAAATTCTAAAGCATGTAAATATTGAACATTCAAAGAAAAATTTGGCTGTACGGAAGGTTGAACTGACAGCTGTTTCGTGACCACCAAGTCTACTCATCAGAGTCCTTTACCCACACTACCACTGACAGCGGCAACAACACTGTAGCGAAAATTCTACTAATATTAGTAAGCTCAATTAACACACTGTCGCCATCTTGTGGCGAGTCGCACCTTATTGAACTTTGTCTAAATGTTCGGAACTTCACTAACTGTCTTTTCTTAGCATGTTCAACTATTTTAAGCTTTTTTCCATTTCAGTCTTACCAGCGTAGAATATTGATTGTCGAAAACTTTTAATAATCAGAGAACGAAACGAATTTTTGCCATCATAAGAAAATTGTTCGCTTTTATATAGCACTATTTCAGAGTTGATTTGAATTAAAACAAAAATTTTAACATTTTTCTTAGGCAATGGATATAAAAGTATTACAAATAAACTCCAACATAACGAGTACATACATAAGCTTAATACGTATTTTACTTATGCCCAAATCCTACAGTTTTGCTTGTTGACGTGGCCATTATAGAAAATGGACCTCATCGCTCATTATTAAATGATTTTCCTCTGTTTTTTCAACTAAATTTTCATCTGCTTTTTCATGGGAAAATGAAATTGTGTAGTTATTCATATTAAATTCTCCAAGTCTTCTTCACTAAATGCTGAAAAAAAACAAAGAAAAATTAATATGTAATTAAAAAAGTTATAAAAAATTCAGTGTTTTGGTGTCCAAAAATAAATAAAATGTAAGTTTTAATTAAACTTAAAGTAAAATTTATACAAGATTTGTGAAGGATATTGGTGTTGTAGAAGAAAAAAATCGTGCAAGTTACTCTTTGCTGCATTTATGGAAACCAAAAGCAATGGATCGATTAAAGTTAAAAAATTGTGTGTTTGTGCTTTATTTGTGGTATTCGACCTACAAGAACAATAAAATATTTTTTTATTAATAGAAATTTTGTTTTATTTAAATAATACTTGGATTTTTATGCAAACTCCCTTCTGTTTTGCAAGTGAAAAATTCCGGGGGAAAAAAACTAAGTTCAAATACATTGGCAATAGCTACTTTTTTCCCCCATCGAATTTTTCGCGACGCAATTTTTATTCATAATAGGAGAAAAGGGAAAAGTGAAAAAACTCTTACGGAATTTTTGTTTGTAATCGGGCTGATAATGTAGCTCATTCTGTGCCACCCTGTGGAAACGAATAGAAAGATTACCATACATTTTTTTTTAATATCTGTCCGTCCATTCGTCGACCACATGTGAAAGCCTTGAATGACTTTGTTTGATTTCTCCAATTTTGTCTTTTAGTTCTTGGTGTTTTATTAAATAAAACTCTTAAAATTTTCTCATATCATTGATTCCGCCGGCATGTTGTACTTTTTAACAAGAAGATATGATAGAACTACTTTAGATTTTTTCAGAGTGGCAGCGTATTTCAGTAAAGTATTATTTGTCGCCGCCTTGGAACATAGTCAAGTTTTATTTTGTGAACATTTATTGCAAGCTTATGGACTAATTTTAGGTGATTATTAATAAGTCCTGCCGAATCTTTGCAACTTAGCATGTTAGGGCACTTTTGGCACCTAGCTTTGTCTTTTTCATCCCGTTCAAAATATATCCACACTTCAGAGGACATCTACATCAAAATATACGTATTAAATATTTAGAACACTCACACAAATTACTATAATATATATTTTCAATTGTTTTCAGTTTTTTTTATTGGAACACACGTTTTTACAATGTCTGAGTTTTCGTCTGATTTCGAAAGCTAACTTTAAGAATATGACATTTAAAACTTATATTGTATATAATACCATGTTCATATGGTAAATTGAACCACTTGGTTCGCTCTCTGAATCACGATGGCGAATATTGGTGTTCAAACGATTGTTCTTGTTTCATCTGGGATGCAAATCCTTCTACACTTTAAAAATTTTTAAATTAAAATACGTTTCACTATTTCTTTTTTTTTTTTCATTTTTGTTTCAATATACATATATGTTTTTTATTTATTTGTTCAATGTTTTTATTTATTATTTGCACACATTAATTTGTTTGTTTTTCCTTTGTTTACATTTTTTCGCAGCTATTTCAGATAAACTAGCGATAATTTGTAGATTCAATCATGATTGGGGTGTTAACCATGAATGAGAGAGCGAATATTGCTGTCCGTATGAACATGGTATTAGATGAAAATAAAATAGGTTCTATTTTCAACTGAGCTCAGACGAAAAATTATATATTAACAGTGCTCAGACAGACTTTCATGCAAATGCTTGTTTTTTTGTTTTGATAGATAAAGAGGTGTTGAGTAGTTATCTATCCGAATCATTAAATTGTAAGTAGTTTGGTGGTAAGTGCATATTTTTGCATAATTTGGCAATAAGTGCATATGTTTGAAGTTATAAAATTTTTTTAATGCATATTTCTCAATTTTTTTAAAAACATTAATAGGCCGATTATTGATGGTGGCAACCGAGCCTCAGTTGGGTTGCCAGTTGCTGAAAATTATATTACTGATGGCAACTGGCAACTGAGAGCAGTCAATTTCAGTTGCTATTTAGCGCCTTTCTGACAACCATTAATTTTCAGTTGCCGACTGGCAACGCAACTAAAGTTCGGTTGCATTAAATAATAGACCGAATTATGTTTGTTTTAAGTTTTTTCTCTATTAATAATAATAACTTAAAAACAATATTTTCATATTATTTTAGTTTTGGTACTTTGTTCGTAGTAAATGCATATTTTTCATTTTTAGGTGCATTTGTTAAGCGCTTAAAATCAATTTTTAAATGCATGAAAGTCCGAGCCTTGAATGTTACGTACTGAAATCAGACGAAAACTCAGACTGTGTAATGGCAGCATAAGCGATTAGTATTCACACCGTTCATTGTATTTTTGAATATAAAAATTTTTTTTTCATAAAACGTTTAAGGTTGCCAGATGTATAAAACAGGAAGCAAAATACTTAAATTACAACAAAAGTAAGGAAAATTACACAAGACAGGTCATGTGACTGGTTCCCATGGACTAGCAAACCGGTTCGAGTTCCAGAACTGTATATGAAAGGGACCGGTAACTTTTACATGGCGTTGTCATTGGAGGGGTCAATTGACATAATTAAGATACTCAGTGATAGGTTCTAGACCCAAACTTAAGCTCCTTGTCGTGTGATGGGTTCTTTAATATGTACTAGTTAAATTACACATATTTTTAATTTGAAAAAAATCTGCTTGTACAATGAATGTATTTTGCCAAAATTGTTGTTCTACTTTTGTGATATGTTGTGATATAATTCTTTTCGCCGGTCATAACTCGGGAACATTTCGTGACATTCCCATTTTCACCAGTCATAGGACAAGTATGTCCAAGACAATTGGTACAACATTTCCCGCAGGGTCGATATTTAATGGATATTTAACAATAACTGGCTTCGACAAAACTAAAACAAAAAAGGTTAAAACCGGTCGAATAATAACCGTTAAATCTCGCTATACCGCACATACATTTTAGGATCCAAGAAGAATAGATTTAGATTCATGAATCCAGACTAGTTTTCTTTCGATCATTTTGGCGGTTATTAAAAATTTACATGTTTTGGGATATAAATTGTTGTTCCTAAATATTTGGCAACCACTGTACATACATATACATACATATGTATGTGTTTATATAACTCGGATCGGAAAATATGAAACCATTAGCGGTGTATTAGCAGATTAGGTTTTCGGAAAACTTGGTTTGCTAGCCCTCGTCCCCTGCTATTTGCGCGCCCAATTTCACGTGGCAACCAGTTTGACATATATTCTTTAAACATTGTTTTTAACAATTTGTTTTTAAAGATAAATGATTATAATTTGTTTCGCTAATTAAAATTAGGTAAAATAATCAAAAAATTTTATTTGTTAAACCGATTTACATCAGTTATAGATGCATACATAAGTATAAAGTACCCTGACCATAACTTTGACTCATTTAATTGCACTCATGTTTTCGTAATAAAAAAAAATCTTAAATTTTTAAATTTAATTTTAGTGCAAAAGAAAAATCTGGAAAACGTACAACGAGACGTAATCGTAGAAAAAAAGTCAAAGAATCAGATGATAGTGAAGAACTAGTACGTAAACCAGTTAAGCGCAAGAAAAAGGCTAAACAACAAAAGAAAAATGTTGTAACAACATCTCACACTGACGAATTGAATGAAGAGCAAAATATTAATCAAGACGATGATGCAAAAGATGCAATTGTTTGCGATATATGTTCGCAAACATTTCCCACTATTTACGCATATATAAAACACGAAGAAGCAGCACATTCTTCAGAAAGGAATGAAGAAAAGAATAAATGTCCGATATGCTCACAACAATTTAAAAATAGTTGGTATATAAGGAATCATATAAAAGTCGTTCACGACAAACTGAAGCCCTATAAATGTTCTCACTGTCCAAAAAGTTTTGCAGTAGACAATAACAAACGAGTTCATGAACTTTCACACACGAATAATTTTCCTTATGCTTGCGAATATTGTGACAAGCGTTTTCGCATTCCCAGTAAATTAAAGATTCATTTAGAAATACATACGACTAATCCCGAACTTTTGTGCCCGATCTGTAAAAGAGTCCAAAAGTCACTTGAAGAATTAGAAGTGCATGTAAAGAAACATGACGATAATCGTTTACAATGTCCTTCGTGTGGTAACCTATATCGAAGAAATTCACAACTTACAGATCATTATAATGCAGTTCACTTAAAATTGCGTCCTTATATATGCGAATTTTGTGAATTGGGCTTTGGGGACCGAAAGACGCGTCGTGTACACCAGAGAACACATCATAAGCAAGAGCTTTCAATATCGTAGTTTTTAAGATTTTGATTTTGGCCGACAAGTATATGAATGAATGTAAAAGTAGAGATGGATGAAGAATAACATACATTGAAATTTTAATTTAAAAAAAAATAAAAATTATATTTGCATTACGTATTCTCTTACATACAGTGATATATTGACCCTTTCTTTGTTACAAAGATGTTTATCAATATGTGAGAATCACGCTCGATGTTAACATCAGCATGAGATTGGAGAGTGAGTATAATACGTACAGGGTTTCCCAAAAGTCAACAAATTTGTCAGTGAGGCCAATCCAAGGACAAAAAAAAAAACACTTCGACTGCTGATAGTTTCCAGATTAACAAGACTTTAGCAATTCAAGAAGGTGTAACGCGTTTGCTGCTACATTTCGTAAAAATTGTTTATCTGTACATAAAATACAAAGTACCAATTTTTAGAATTTTTGTCTGTCTGTCTGTCTGTTTGTTTGTTTGAACACCTAACACGCAAAGAATGCATTTTAATAAAATTTGTTGTGGAAGTACTTTAGTACACCCTTCATTGGTCCATAAGTTCATTTATAGGCCGTAACTTTGAAAGTATATAGTGAAGGTTGAGCTCTTGTTACCGTACATATTTTTTGGGTTCCAAGAAGAATTTATTTAGAGTATTTTTCTTTCGAAAATATCGTCGGATATTACAAGTTTATATGTTTTGTTGTTCCTACATATATGGCCCCCCTTGTTTATGTGTTTATTTAACTCCCAAAACATGGAACCATTAGCAATGGATTAGCAGATTTGGAATTTTGGAAAACTTGTTTTCCTATCCCTCGTCCCCCGATACTTACAATTTTAATTTTGGAATTTTTCAATAAAAATTCCACTGTTTGGAATTCGTGGGACTGGGAATCATAAAAGACCATAAAGTCCATCATATCCATAAATTTTAGCCGGCCCTGGAATTCAGCCTTTACTGAAATTCCAAATTTTAAATCTAGCTGACTTTAAAGCAGTCGCCCGCCCTAAAGCGATAGCCAAAGACTGGCAAAACTTAGCTGTTTGGACAGCTCAAGAAGGGAATCGCTTTGGCCACTTCCAAGTGAATGATTATCAGTAACTTTCCATCTGTGAGAAAAGCGTCTTCTCCCAAAAAGTGTCGATATTTTCGAGGTATGTAAATCCATTTTTCAAGTCGTTTCTTAACAAATTTCATTTTTCAGTATGATTTCTTATCCAACCTCTGGACGAGTTCCGCAATTTCGTTTCGATTCTGAAGTTTATCTTTAATCTTGCACTTTTCTAAGCTGAATTCTGTATTTGAGCCTATTTTTAAACTGGCGGATAGTTAGTAATGGCAATCAGTGTACGTAACATATATTCTTTAAACATTGTTTTTGTTCATAAAGATAAATAATTTATAATTTGTTTTGCTAATTAAAATTAGTTGCAATGGCCAAAAATAAATAAAACTTGTTAAATCTATTTACATCAATTATATGTACATGCATACATACTAGGGTGATCGACTTGGTTTTACACCCGGTTTTTAAACCGGTTTTTTTCCGCAATACGGCTGTCGGTTTTTTCAAAATGTTGATTTTTCGAATGTCGAATAGTCCGGTTTCTTTTTTAATTGAAAAACCGGCTCAGTCGAATACTATTCGATTCGTATATTTGATTAGTTTTTACTATAATAAAACTTGAAGAACTTTTACTGTTGATTTTCCTAATTATTTTTGTTCAAGAGCATTTACTGAAGCATGAAATTAAGGTGAACTAATTTTATAAGATGGTAGCAGGGGCGAATTAAATTGGCTTTGGAACGATTTTCCGTCATCCCACGTCAAATTTGGTTTGAAAACAGATCGGTTTCGGCTATGTGCCATCTTCAGTGTTCTATTGAATACTAAATTCTAAATTCAATAGAACACTGAAGATGGCACATAGCCGAAACCGGTCTGTTTTCAAACCAAATTTGACGTGGGATGACGAAAAATCGTTCCAAATTCAAAAAAAAACCCGTCGGAAGAAAAACACAACACTCAATTAAATTGGCCTTGTGATGTTAGAATTTATATCAAGCTTTATATTTTATATGGAGTTCGACATCCATGATAGACAAAAAATGCTTGTTGCGTGAATGTCAAGAAATAAACAAGAAAAGGAAAAAATGTAAATCTGTGTACTAGGGTTCCTCCCCCCCATATATGTGTGGAATAAATTTTTTTCAGATTTTGATTGTAAATCCTCATGGAAAGGTGTTTTTAGTAAGAAAAAACTGTGCTGATCACGTAATGGAAAGGAGTGCCGCATATAAGGGGCACTATAATGCGCAATTAAGAAATTATGGGAAATTATAGCGATTGAAATTATAGTGTTGTACCAAACAAAGAATTAAAAAATAGATGTCAGATCCGCACAAAAACATTAATGAGAAAATGAGGCCAAGTTCCTATCCAAAAGTTTTGCCCGTTAAAAGTACTGAGATCAAAATGAAGACCAAGTTCTTGGTAGGTACAATACCATCTCATTTTTAGGCAACCTGCTATTTGATAATATTTTTTTTACATTTCTAATATTGGGAAGAATTATGCGGAAAGTGTTTCCAAGTTAGCATAGAAGTTAGATGGCATCATACTTATCCAGAACTTGACCCTCATTTTTTTTTTGTATCTCAGTACTTTCAACGGCCGAAATGTTTGGATATGACTTTGGTCTTATTTTCAAAGTTATGTTTTTATGCGGATAGTATTTACATGAACTGTTAACTCTTTTTTTTAAAGCAAATTAAAATCAAAACTTTTGCATTATAATTTTCTCACAAAAAAACCGGTCGACCGGTTTTTTTCTGAATTCTAAAAACCGTAACCGGTTTTTCTAAAATTTCAAAAAGTCGAACTATTCGAAAACCGGTTTCTGGAAAATGTCGAATAATCGATCACCCTAATACATACATATAAAGTACTCTGACCATAACTTTGACTCATTTAACTGCACCACTCATGTTTTCGTAATAAAAAAAAAACTTTAAATTTTTAAATTTAATTTTAGTGCAAAAGCAAAATCTGGAAAAAACACAACAAAACGTAATCGTAGCAAAAAAGTCAAACAATCAGATGATAGTGACGAACTATTACGTAAACCAGTTAAACGCACGAAAAAAGCTAAACAGCCAAAGAAAACTGTAGTAACGACATCGCAAACGGACGAATTGAATGAAACGCAAAATATTACTGAAGACGATGATGGAAAAGAAACGATTGTTTGCGATAAATGTTCGCAAACATTTCCCACTATTCACACATATCAAAGACACCAACAAGCAGAACATTCTTCAGAAACAAATGAGGAAAAGAATAAATGTCCGATATGTTCAAAAGAATTTAGAAACAGTTGGTATGTAGTGGATCATATAAAAGTCGTTCACGATAAACTGAAGCCCTATAAATGTTCTCATTGTCCGAAAAGTTTTGCATCAGCACATTCCAAACGAATACATGAACTTACACACACGGATAGTTTTCCCTATGCTTGCGAATATTGTGACAGGCGTTTTCGCCTTTCCAGCAAATTAAAGATTCATTCCGAAATACATACAACCAAACCCGAACTTTTATGTCCCATCTGTAAAAGAAGCCAAAAGTCGCAGGAAGAATTAGAAGTGCATGTAAAAAATCATGACGATAATCGTTTACAATGTCCTTCGTGTGGTAACCTATTCCGAAGAAATGCACAGCTTAAAGATCATTATAATGCAGTTCACTTAAAATTGCGTCCTTATAAATGTGACTTTTGTGAATTGGGTTTTGGGGATCGAAAGACGCGTCGTGTACACCAGAGAACACATCATAAGAAAGAGCTTTCAGTATCGTAGTTTGTAAGATTTTGATTTTGGGCGATAAGTATATGTAGAAATAAAAATGGATGAAGAATAAAATACATTGATATTTTAATAAAACAAATAAAAAATAAATTATAGTTGCATTACGTCTTGTCGTACATACAGCGATATCACTCTTCATATTTACCCTTTGTGACAAAGATGTTAAGCAATCACGCACGATTTTAACATTAGCATGGCATTGGAGATCGTGTGCTTATGCCAGTGCAACAAACATATACAGGGTGTCACAAAAGTCAACAAATTGGTCAGTGGTGGCAATCAAAAAATAAAATACATCGACAGCTGATAGTTTCAAGGTTATCAAGACTGTAGCACTTCAAGGAGCAAAGCGTTTGCTGCTAAATTTCGTACAAAATATGTTCAGAATATCTAACTTGGTCAACTCTCAAAGAACAGTTGCTAAAAAAAATTCTGGGAGGCTAACTCAATCGAAAATGCTAAGCGCACTGAATGACCATTAACAATCCATTCAAATAAAATTATTGAAGCAGAGAGTTAGATTGTTGTATAAATCCAGGAACAGGAAAAGAACATTTATCGTTCGTGCTATAACAGCCCATTTGATTTGGTATAAATTCAGGAACAATGATTTAATGCAATGGAAAGGAACAGCGACTGTTTGTCCAACAACAATCGATTCAGATAAAATATTTAAGCAGAGAGCTAGATTTTTTGTACAAATCTGGGAATAGGAAAATACCAGTGACCGTTCGTCCAACAACAACTCATTCAAATAAAAATATTGAAGCGGAGCGTGAGATTGTTGGTATAAATTCAGGAACAATGATTTAATGCAATAGAAAGGAAAAGTGACCGTTCATCCAATAACAATACATTCAACAATTCAAATAAAAATATTCAAGCAGAACGTGATATTGTTAGTATTAATCCAGGAATAGAAAAATACCGGGGACTGTTCGTAAAAAGCCATTAAAATAAAAATATTGTAGCAGAGCAGGAGATTGTTGGTATAAATCCAAGAGCAATGGGTTTAATGTCGTGGAAAAGAACAATGACCGTTCGTCAAATAACAAGACATTCAAATAAAAATATTGAAGCGGAGCGTGAGATTGTTGGCATAAATTCAGGAACAATGATATAATGCAATGGAATGGAACAGTGGCCGTTCATTCAATAACAACCCATTCAAATAAAAATATTGAAGCAGAACGTGATATTGTTGGTAGAACTCCTGGAACAGAAAAATACCGGGGATTGTTCGTAAAAAGCCATTCAAGTAAAACTATTGAAGCAGAGCGTGAGATTGTTGGTATAAATCCAGGAGCAATGGGTTTAATGTCGTGGAAAGAACAGTGAACGTTCATCAAATAACAAGGCGTTCAAATAAAAATATTGAAACGGAGCGTGAGATTATTAGTATAAATCCAACAACAATGATTTAATGTGTAACAGATCTCGATATTGCGACTAACCATAAAGGTCGGAAACGATCCTATTTCTGGATTAGACATTTCCTGGTCCTGTAATCTTTTGATTCGGTGATCAAATTCGGGACCCTAGATCATGTGATCTAAAAAATTGGAGTTATTTCTTTTGGGGCTATCTGATGTCAAAGGTCTATGTTAACAAGTCCACGTTCACACTTGTATTGAAGGAAGAGATTCAACAGAGCATTATCGGAAATCAGCCGCATTAAAAAAATGTCACGAAAAATGTCAACTAAAGATTGCATATGTGCCGGCAAAGCCGTGGAGGTAATTTGCCAAATGTGTTATATAAACTACATGTTTGAATTAAAAAATAAAAATATAATTACATTAAAAAAAAACACTACTTTCTTCTATTTCATTTAAATCTTGCATGACTTTTAGAACGCTGTATACGAGTATAAATCAATTTATATTTATTAAAATGAGTGCATTGTATCAAACCATCTTACCAAATTGAAAAACGCTTCTTCATGGATGAAATCAAAGGGGTTGGCAGGCAGCGTTGCCATTTGTCAAGTTTTCCCTTTTTTTTTTGCAAGTTCTTTGAGATGCCAAAAAGTTTTAATTTTACATAATTTTTTTTTTTTTATAAATATGTACATAATTTAAAATTTGCAGTATAGTATATCGGACGAAAATATTAAGTGATTGCTTATGCAATGATACGATCTAATATTTTCTCACTCCTTTATTACTGCAACAGTGTTTAATTGTGTTTACTCCCTCTACAACTACGCCGTTTTTATACATTCCTTAAAATGTATTCCAAATACACTTTTTAGTGTTTTCTTTTAAAATGTTGGCACCTTTGTAGAAAAAAAGGTTTTTTGGCCAAAAAAAGATTTTGTTTTATGGTAACGCTAGGAGTTGGTAAACCCAAGGGAATTCACCTTGGCTCTCATTGTTAAACTATATTTTATATTTTAATCAAGCTTTGAAGCCAACAATCTTTTTAGTTTTTGTGATTTTGAAAATTTTCGATTGAAGTGATTTTTACGATTCTTTGACGTTCCTAGCAGTTCCTAACAGCCTTTTATAATAAAGAGAAATAATACACTCAGGAAATTAATGCGTACCATTTAAATAATTAATATGTTACCTTCTTTGCGAAAGGGATATTATAGAGAGAACAGATGGTGAATTCAGAGAGATGAAGTGGGAGAAAGAGCAAGCTTAATTCTTTTAGAGCGGGAACCGGCAAAACATATCACATGGGACTTTTTACTCTTTTACTATCGCGCGTATGTATTCACACGTATTAAATAAAAGTAAATAAAATTAATCAGTGTGGCATGAACATTCAAAGAAGCAGGTTGTGTTATTGCTTGTTGCTTGCTATTGGTTGATGTACACTAACAAAAACTTTGTAGTATAAGTAGTATTAATCGCTGCCGGTACTGTTTAGCAGAGTAGAAAACGAAACGTTTGATTTTTTTCAATGAGTAAAACAATGAGAACGATTACTCCATTTAGTTTTGGATTGTTTTTGCTTGTGAGCACTAAATGTACGCAGCTAGAAAAGAATGAGAACAAAATTGAAAAGTTTTAAGAAAATACGTTTCCCGATTGATTTGCTCATCATAGTAGAAAATGTGTTAGTGTATTTATGCTAAACATAATGAATCATTAAAAAAATACGTTTCTGCTTTTGTTTGTTTGTAATTTTACGATTGAAAAGCAAGCAGATGAGTGAAAAGCTAACTCTTTTGTTTGCAATCTTTGTCATTGCAAAAGTATTGGGTGTTTTTTATTGAGGTATAGAACTTTAAGTTGGCATCACTTTTTTAACTGGCGGCCATTTTGTCAGCTGTCAAGTGATTAATATTTAGTTTGGTTTGCCATTTCATCATGAACAGGTTGACAAAAGAACAACGCTTGCAAATCGTGCAAATTTATTTCGAAAATAATGGTTCAGTTCGCGAAGTTTACTGCAAGCAAAATCGCAAAATTTTGTTCAGTGATGAGGCTCATTTTTGGTTGAATGGCTACGTCAACAAGCAAAATTGCCGCATTTGGAGTGAAGAGAATCCACATGAGACCCTTGAGACGCCATTACATCCACAAAAACTGACTGTTTGGTGTGCTCTATGGGCTGGTGGAGTCATTGGGCCATACTTCTTCCGAAATAATGCTGGAGAGTCAGTTACCGTTAATGGAGACCGGTATAGAGCCATGATAACCGACTATTTTGTTCCCGAATTGGATGGCATGAATGTGGATGAGTTGTGGTTCCAACAAGACGGCGCTACATGCCACACAGCGCACGTCACAATCGATTTATTGAAGGAAACATTCGATGAGCGCATAAATTCGCGGAATGGACCTGTCAATTGGCCACCAAGATCGTGTGATTTGACACCATTGGATTATTTTCTTTGGGGATATGTGAAGTCGCTCGTCTACGCCAACAAACCAGAAACGTTAGGGGACTTGGAAGCCAACATTCGTGGCGTTATTGCCAACATACGGCCCCATATGCTCGAAAAAGTGGTTGAAAATTGGACCTGTAGAATTGGCTTTATTCGAGCCAGCCGCGGCGGCCACATGCCCGAAATCATATTTAAACATTAATGGCATAAAATTATCCTTCCAATAAAGCCAAATTGATGGACATTAAAACGATTTTCTTGTGTTTTATTTCAATTCGAAGTTCTATACCTCTAAAAAAACACCCTGTATTTGTTTTGATTTTTCTCATGTACAAAACGATTAAAAATACTTTAAAAGCGTGTGTCTTCGCATGAAACGTTTGCGAAAAGTTGTGTTTGTTTTCACACTGCTGTTTAGTGACCAGTGGCTATACCTTCATCACTTTAACATTCCAACAACAATTAACACAATGACTCACCAATACACACCAGACAAATTCATGAGGTTGATGACTTGCTTGGGACTAGTCTCAAACCCAAGACCTCAGGCATCATTTGCTTTGTAGTCGATGCACTAACCACTTCAGCCAATAGCGTACGCATACATACTTACATACTTATGATTAACATGTAAACTTGGATGCATTACTTGCAGTGCTTTTGTCATATAGTACAGAAGCAAGTACGAATAAAATTTAGGGTACATTTTATTTTGGGAGTTTAATTTGTAATATATTACCCGAATTGGGTAATTAAGCGTAGCCAATTAAACGTGGACTTTTGTGTGAAAAATGGAGGAAAAAAGCGGAGATTTAAAACACAAGGTAAATAAGCGTGAAAGGCATGTAAGCGTGGGGTAATTAACCGTGGAAAACTGTGTTACTACCAAAATTCAAAGATATGTATATTAAGTTATTTATGCGATATCAGTACTCGGTTCATCAAGCCTTTGATGATTCCATAAAAAAGTTTAATTTAATAGATCTCTAAACGTAAGTTTGGAAGATATTCATCCATACATACTCTTGCACACATATTTATTAATTAACATTTTATTGTAGCGCCTCATCATCAAATGAAAGCGATAACGAAGAGAACGACGAGAACAATGAAAACGAAGACGACGAAGTTCCCTGCAGGTTTGTAAATTGATATATTATACGAGTATATGCATATAATATTAGAGTGGTTCAAGAATATATGAAAGTTTAAGATGCAATTTCTATGCATCTTGATTCATCAAATGAAAAATTAGAGCGATCAGACCGTATTTAGGTTAGGGGTCGCTATATTTTACGATTTTTATTTGAAATTTATATTTAATTTCGACGTGTAAATGAAGTAATAGCGCGCTCTAAATATTGGCCGACTCGTATACATTTTTAAATTACTTTTTGACAATTGGCACATAGACATCCTTATGAAGCCCTTGATTTTAACGATTTTTATGTTTGGACCAGTCTAACATATATATGTACATATCGTCATATGCAATTGAAAACCGTGTAACAACAATTTTTTTTTTGGTTTTTTAATTTTATAGAAGAAAAATGTTTACAAATACCCAAAAGATTTCATAAATTACACAGACTTGCAGTGAAACTCCGTTTTGACCAAAACTAAAATTTTTGTATGCAGTCGGTGCGCTAAAAAATACTGTGTACTTAATTTTTCCCTATCACTTACAGATTTTTTTTCTGTGAGTATGTATAATATTTCCACCAGGCGCACCAGTATGTTTCACCTTAACTCGAGAACAATATGGCCGATTTCGACCAACAAAACAAATTAACAAGAACACGATTTTAAATGTTTTGTCAGTTACATGGTTTTTCGTTTCATATAACGATATATATTTAGATACATATGTATGTACATATTTATTAACTTTTTGTTTTTATTTTAGCTCCTCGTCGGCAAATATACCCTACAGCGATGTTCCTTTCAGGTGTGTTATAACACTGTACAAGAGAATTAAAACATTGTACACCAATTACCAAATAACGAGGTTCTACTCCGGTTCATTCTGTATTGGCATTTTGAAAGTTTACGTCTGGTCTTTATTTTACGTTTTTTTTTTTTTTTGTTATCGTTAGGATGTTTCAATTAAATTATAGTTAATAATTTACATTCAGTTCAGATAACGATGTAAAAGGACTACTGTTTTGATCGTAGCGAGGGATTAAAGGGTTTCCATACAATTGACCATGTGTAATTGTTAACAAGGTTTTTATTATGTAATAGGATTCCGCCCAGTGGTCGAAATTCGACCACTTGATCCGTAACCGGGTTTGTTTGTAACCGGTTCTGTAACCAGTTTTTATAGGCCAAAAACTATATTGTGCATATCTAGAGAAAAATACCTTTCAAGCCACGTATTTATTTACGCTTTTTATTGTTTTGTATCAAAAAAAAATATTCGAATAAAATATTCTAGGCCTTGAAAACAATAAAAGGGGCAAATAAGTCATATTTCAGTAGAATTTGCTTTCGAAATCGGCTAAAACAATGGCGGATAAAAATTAATGAACAGAAATGTCTACATATTACTTTTACATTGTGCATATACTAATTAATAACCAAACTATACCTCAACACATTGAAGTAAAATATCTCGGTGTTCATCTTGATCGTCGTCTAACATGGAAGTCCCACATAAACGCAAAGGTGACCCAAATGAATTCGCTCATTGGAAGGAAGTCCACACTAAGCCTGTATTGAAAACTTCTTCTATAAAACTCCATTCTAAAACCAATATGGTCATGTGGTATTAAGTTATGGGGCATCAAATGTCGAGAAAATTCAAAGGCGATAAAATGCTCTGTACGTTTACAGCTCCATGATATGATATGTCAGAAACAAGCGAATTCATAAAGATTTAGATGTGCCTTTAGTTAGGACTGTGTTTTCTAAACATGTGACAAGATACATAAAAAACTTGTGTTGCACCCAAATCCCCTAGCCCGAAACATCTTTAACTTTAGAGGCCACACTCGGCTGAGAAGGAGGGATTGTTGCTCTCAGCTGTACACGAGAGGCGTAAGAACCAAACGCTGAAACAAATATTATTGTCTGGCATTGACTGGACTTACAAATTAAAATTTTTGAGTTAAGATTTGATTAATTATTGTCAGTTCAATTTTATTGAAGATACAATAAATAAAAATAACAACAAAAAAACAAGTTAAACAAATCAAGCACAATCCTTACCAATGTAGAAGATCAACTAAATAAGTGGAGAAAGAATTTTGAAAAAGATTCTATTTCTGAACATACTAATTCTGCATATTCAAATTCAGCTCGACGACAAATAAACCCAATCAACGAGGAACCACCTGATCATGACAAAATCATAGTCCCAATCGATCAACTTAAAAATAACAAATCTCCAGGTATTGATTTAAGCAAGAGTGACAGAAACCACACTAAACGCTAGGAAATAGAGCTTCATCAAAATCCCCAAAAAATGAGATACTAAACAAAGTGGGAATTGGTGATGTATAGCCCTTACACACGCTGTATCTAAAATTCTCAATAAGATTATGATGAACAGCTACGAAAGGAACAAGCCGGCTTTCGTCCCAAACGCTCCTGCGTCGATCACATTAAGAGCCTTCGTTTAATAATCGAGCAATGCAAAGAATGTACACTTTACCTTACTTTCATCGACTTTGAGAAAGCTTTCGATGCCATTGATCGGAGGAAAATATGACATGCTCTTGGCAACAAAGATACTCGTATATCAGCTAACATAATCGCTCTTATAACGAAACAATATAAAGACTCCAAAATGCGTGTTTCAAATTGCGGAAAAATAAGCGACTCTTACCTAAAAAGCAAGCTCCTATACTGTTCCGAAACATGGCCGGTAACGGAAGCCATTAAGCATAGAATTGTTACCAATGAACAACTGCTGCAAATCGCCGGTGAAGACAGCATCAACATAAAAATCTAAAGACAATACAAATGGCTTGCGCTCACGCTATGAAAGTCATACAACGAAATCTGCCACGAAACACTTGAGTGAAACCTCCAAGGATCGATGAAACGGGGAAGAACAAAAATAACATGGAGGCGCAAAAATTTTAATGAGAGCGGAAAATCATTAAACAAAGTACGTTGTATTGCAGACATGGAGATTCTATCTAGACAGCCTATGTTACTGATGAAATTTCCTGAATAATATAATCTATACACTAACGGTCTTATTCATAATACTTATCAAAGGTTTATGAGAGATTTATGAAACAAATAAACCTTTTATAAACATTTGATAATTTATTATGAATAAGGTCCTTAAGGTTTAAAGTTTGTAAATAAATTTGGTAAATACATATTTAGACATTGAAACCGAAAGTTCGATGCTTTGATTATAGTCCTGCTGGATCATTAATACTTTTAATACAAAGACTGTGGGGCTATAACAATGTGCAAAAAACTCCCTTAACTAGACGTAAACTTTTAAAACGCCGATACAAAGTCCCCTAATTAGACGCAGACGTTTAAAACGCCGATACAAATATACATATCGTCAGCTTATTATTGGTTTGGCGCATCGACCATTTAAACATTTTTTTCGTTATGTATTGGGTGTATATACCCCCTTTCAGAATCCAAAACCTGTTTCACGCGAAATTTTTATGGTTTCTGAGATATCAAGCATATATTTTGCTCAAATCAAAAATTTTAATACATTTTTTGTAATAAAAAATCAGAAAGCAAGTAAAATACCAGTATACACATGCAAAGCAAAACGCTACTTTTGAGAAAATAATTGTGTATGGAGCACAAAAAAGTATTCTTCACTTTCAATAATGGAATAGTAAGTAACTTTTAACTACATTCATTGAAGTTCACAAAAAGCAGTGGTGAAAATACAAAAAAATTCTATCGGGTATATTTTGAGAAAACTTTATGTAAACCTTTTTATCGTTTTGCTCCATTCCGAGTTTGTGGCATATGCGCCAAACCAATAATAAGTTGACGATTTATATATACATACTTATATACATACATATGTATGTATATAAAATTTTTTTTGGGCCCGTTCTCAGAACCTTGCTATTTTTTTTTTTTGCTTGTTGCACAATGTAATTTTTAAACAAGTATATAAAGAGAACAAAAGAAAATAATGTTTCCCCATAGGCAAAAACCATTAAAATCAAATAAAACAGTTCCACAAGATGCCGTCATTGAAAAAATCAACGATTCTTGTTTTCTTTGCCTCTTATGTAAAAAATCATTAACTTTATTAAGAAATTGTCGCCGCCACGTAGCTAATGTGCATCATGGAGAAATAGATTGGATAGCCGAAATTCCTACAACAATAATAAATAAGAATATACAACAGCAAACAAAAGATGAAAGCTTGAATGATAATATACAACAGCAAACTAAAGATGTCAGTTTGAAGAAGAATAAACAACAGCCAACTAAAGATGTAGTCGTATCTATGGAAGATTCTTCAAACAATGTGAACATGAACAATTTAGAATTTGGAGATCGCATATACGGTAAACCAAGTGCTTGGCGTCTTGTTGAATGTAAATTGTGTAGTACAACATTCAAAACATGCAAAGCACTTCGTCAGCACTTGGAAAACCACTCTGATATAGACACTCTTCATGGCTTAAAACTATCAGATAACGTTGTACAGCATTTCTTTCCAAATATGAACAATTTGAAATTAATCAAGGAAAGTATACGTAAAGATATTCGAAAGAAACAGTGGTTCAAATACTACACAGTGTTGAATGAACACTTTTATGAAATGTCTGTTAGTGACACCGAAGTAGAGGAGGTGGAAGATGAAACTGCAGAGCGTGTCAACAAATATAAATGTGCATTCTGTGCTAAACAATTTCCATATAAGTACCAGCTTTATCAGCACCAGTGCCAGAGTAAAGAAAAACCATTCAAATGTGACCGATGTAAGTTGGAATTTGTTTCCATTAAAATGTACAAGCAACACTTACAAACCCACTGTAATAATAAAGAAAAATATTTGATTTGTGCAAATTGCCCGGGGAAATTTGTTTGGCCCGAAAATGCAAGCAAACATAATTGTGCCACAACAATGACGGTTAGTTTTGAAGATCAACATCAAGAAACACAGGTAAGATTAAACATATACTGACCTATACTATGTGTACATATAGTGCCTCAAAATGAAACTGGGACACTACGTTCATAAATATTAAAAAGAAAATTAAAAAAAAGACCACATATTTATAATCTAATGTTTCCTTTGATTATAGTTTGCATATAATCGAAGATTCTCATAATTGCGATTATGGTAACAAAAAAAAAATATTTGAATAATCGCTATTAACGAAAATGCCACTATTAATAACATGCTGTTGCAGTGAAATTTTCTTTGAAAAACGACTGAGATAAGTCCAGTTGAGTAGATCATTTTGCCATTTTAAAACTTTCAATACGCTCTCACAATCGTAAGTTATCGACAAAAGAAAAATGATTTTTGGGACTTTGCGGACAACCATTTCGGATAAAATATCTGAAGCATCTAACATGTAAAAAACAATTAAAAGGCTACAATAAATGAGCTTTTTAGTTGAATTCTTTCCTCAAATTTTTCGATTTCAAAATGAAATGGTTTTCAGAACATGCCCCCGATATTTCTACACCAAACAGTGTTTTAAATCATGAAAATCGGTTTGGAATTGGCAAAGTTAAAATTTTTTTAATTGCATGCCAAACATACCCGGTGCATTGTGGAGCTGTTCACAATATACATTAGGTTGGTCAAAAACTATCGGTATATCGATATTTTATTAAAAATATATCGATATATCGATATTTTTTTTTAATATATCGACTGTACCAATTTCGATATTTTCTTAGCTTTGCTTTTGTTTTTCGGTCATTTATTTAAAAAATTCGACACAGTCTTCATTAAATAGAATATTCTTAACAAAATCTTTTTTTTACTTATCATAATCTTTTGTGTATTCGAAAAATGTTCTTTCATTGAGCATGATTTACTTGATGTACGTTTCATGAAATATGGTTGAAACAGTAAGGAAGTTAGAAATTGCCTACCCAGTAAAAAAGAAAGTTAGAAATTGCCTACCCAGTAAAAAATTGCTTCAAATGAAGCAGGTTTTTACTATGAGAGAATAAAAGTAGTGCTTACAAACCTGCTGATATCGCTGCTGACTTTTGTATGGCGAGTTCCCGGTTTGGAGTACTACATTTTTGATACAAAAGCGCTTTTTGAAGCGCTGAAAATCATCACCATTTTCAGCACTAAAACTGTAAGTATATGGAACTTTCTCGCCTAAAAACCTGTATTATATCAGCAGTGAAAAATCAGCTTTTTTTTATATAGTTTCTTTCATATACATTCACTGCTCTGCAATAAGCTCTTCTTTTAAAGCGTATTATTATGCGCTTTATTGTCTTAGTGCTTCAAAAAACATGAAAATTTTTTAGTGGGCGTTTTCGGGTTAATTAATTATTTATAAGAAAAGTACTTTTTGTGCTTAATTTTTAAAAAGTTATTGCTCTATGTATGAATAATCATGTTTGAAGAAATATCGATATATATATATATATATATATATATATATATATATATATATATATATATATATATATATATATATATATATATATATATATATATATATATATATATATATATATATATATATATATATATATATATATATATATATATATATATATATATATATATATATATATATATATATATATATATATATATATATATATATATATATATATATATATATATATATATATATATATATATATATATCGATATTTCTTCAAACATGATTATTCATACATAGAACAATAACATTTTAATATCGATATATATATATATATATATATATATATATATATATATATATATATATATATATATACATATATATATATATATATATATATATATATATATATATATATATATATATATATATATATATATATATATATATATATATATATATATATATATCGAAATATCCGATGTCGATCGATATTTAAAAATATATCGTTATCGATATATTTTTTCACTTGCCCATCCCTAATATACATACATATTATATACATAAATGGTTAAAAATACGTAACTACTAAACTGCTGGCCATATTTGTTTGATACTTTGATATATCAATAGATAAGGAGCTTTACTTTCTTAGATAGTGTGCAAAGATGTGTATGTTAAGAACTAACGGCTCTGCAGTGGCCTAAAAGCAGTATGGCCATATTAGCTTTTTTGAAGCTAAATTTAGCTTTATTTTTTCCTATTTAGCTTGAAATATTTAATTTAGCTTTTAACTCTTTTTTAGCTTTTTTTAAGTATTTAGCTTTTTCTAGCTTTTCATAGTTTTCAATTTCATGTAATAAGTTTGGTTTGTAAAATAAAGAAAAATGTTTTCCGTAATAAATTCATGTATTGAAGTAGTATATTAAGTATGTAGTTACAAAGCTACAGTTAATTTTCATATTGGTTTCTACAGCAGTCATCAGCAAAACAGGACCTATGGGCTTTTTCCCCTTTTACTCTGCTCACACGCATTGAAATTTAATGAATTGTATGATTATGATCTGCTATTTGAATGAAGAAAATTGATTTTTAAACTACTATTTTCTATTATATTTTAAGATTTATTACTCAATTGTGATTTCAAGTAATTTCTATCATGTTTTCCTATAAAATTCGCATTGGCTGCACTAAAAAGTTAATATATTAACAATTTCAAATTTAAGATTTTAATACTTTGGGCAAATAAGTCAGCGAACGTTTAAACGCTGGTTTAGTTAAACTAAACTGAAATTTAAATGTTGTTTAAACTCAACAGCAGTCAATCACTTCCCATGTATTATCCATAGTTTAAACAATAATAATGTGGCAGCACCACGATGTCAAAAATAGCTGGTTTTGAAGTGGGCTATTACAATTACAATCACATGGTCGGTATTGGTAGTTTAAACGCCGAATTTTATGCGTTTAAAAATGGTTTATAGCTTTGCTGGTTTAAACACATTTTAAACCAAAAAGAGAGACTATATTGCACTGGTTTATTAGCCCTTATTGTTAGTTCAATTTATAATTGATTCAATAAATAAAATTAAAACGTGTAAAAGAAGAAAAACTGCTGAAAACGAAAAAAGTGTAGAAATTGGCATAAAAAATATATCATGAACTACAATACAAAATTTTGTTTGGGAATTGGGGATCATATTTATGCTTTAGGGAATTTGGAAGATTTTTGGGGATTTTTATTTTGCTTTATATATATTTTAGAGTCCGACCGAATATTCGGTTTAGGCCAACTTTTTGGCCGAATACCGAAACCGAAACTTTTTATTCTCTATAAATAAGGAAGTTAATCGAAATAGTAATTTCCAAATTTAAAATATGTCACCGCCAGGGCTGCCAAAAGTGCTGATTTTTTCATAAAAAAATTACCAAATGCCGATTTGCCGATTTTAGGTGAAAAATGCAGATTTTTATCAAACCGATTCAAACCAAATCTTTGTGATTTGGCAATAACAATATTTTATAATTCGGAAGTTATTATTATTCGGCTCAAGTTCAATAATTGAATTAATGTAAATTCAAATTATTTTTAAAAATGGAATATTAGAATATCTAATCAGACTAGCAGAACGGATTAGTACTACTAATTTCGACAGCCGCTACGCTCTCCTCATCTGCGTCCTTTGTTTGCTTTTACCACGTTTGATCGTGGATCCTAATATTAATGAAACATAATCTATTTAACCAAATTTTATGAGGAAATAGAATATGAGTTATCTTATTCCTTTTATCAATATGGTGAGCCGAAATCTCACATTCTGATTCTTTATTCCAATTTTTCCAACTCTTATTTTTTATTTGCATTTTTGTTAATATTTGGGATAATTTTTTTAGTACCAAATAGAAAAATTGCAAAAAAGTATTTAGCGAATTAAAATGTTTTGAGCTCAAATGCATTAAAAACGATTCTAAATTCATATTATCATTAATCAATGCAAAATTAATTGTATATAATAACGGTCTTATTCATAATACTTATCAAAGGTTTATGAGAGATTTATGAAACAAATAAACCTTTTATCATTAATCAATGCAAAATTAATTGTATATAATAACAAAAAATTTGTGTTTAAAAAATATAAATTTTGTAAAATACTTTTTGTACAACTAAGCATGGTTTGGTGCTGTGGGGAAATTTTTATTTATACCAATACTAATACAAAATGTTCTACTAATACATTCTTAGACTTTGGTTTTTTTGACAACCGACTTAGGTTTCTGATAACTATTTGCCATCAGTCATGCTTTTATATGTTCTATGGTTCATGCTTCGGTTTCTCATTCATGCTTCACCAGCAGCGTTGTTATTGTAACGCATTTTTACGATATGACAAAACGGAGATAGCCATCAGCGTTGTCATATCGTAGGTTTTTTACGATATGACAACACTGAGCAATACACGGTGTATATCGTACGCGTTTTTACGATATGACAACGCTGTACTTCACACTCCAATCGTGATAAAAACAACGTGCAAATTTTTGAGAGTTTTTTATCGTTAACTTCTATTATAGGGATGTTTTGAATTTTCTGAAAATGACTATTGATCTATCTATCTACTCAACGAGACCTACGAGCTTCATTAAGTCGTTTTTTAAGCGAAAATTTTTTTTTTAGGGATGTGCGACTAATTGATTAATCAAATTTTCTGATTAATCAAAAGTGTGATTAATCGATTAATCAAGAATCCTGATTAATCAAAATGCTGATTATTCAAATAATTTTAAATTTGATTATTCAAAATGTGGATTATTGGATTAAGGGCCCAGTAAACTCGCATACATGAATGACATATATGAAAACTGACAAATATTGGTGTTTGTCAGTTTTTCTCCTCACACTGTTCATGGAAACTGACAAACATTTATTTAAAATTCTTTCAAAAGAAAACTGAAAAAATTTTTCAATTTCCAATCATATTAATAAAATAGATAAAATTGCGACAAAACCAATTGTGATTTCAAATTTGAATGGAAAAATATAAATAATTTAAAAAAAAATATGTCGTTGCATATGAAAAAAATCAAAATTTTGTACGTTTTCCTTTGAAATTTACATTCAAGTATATCAGTCTTTCCCTTGCACCAAACATATAAAATGTGTGAGCAAAGAAAAAATTATTAAAAATTTTTAATATTCATCCAACATGTATGTCATTCAAAAAATTTAACCATACACAGTCAGGGAATCCGTCCAACATGGCATGTATGTCATTCAAGTATGTGAGTATAGGGTGCCCTTTAATCATGATTTTGAATAATTTATATTTTAAACAATTGAATAATATAATGTATATGTGTTTTTTTTTTAATTTTTGTCTCGTGATTTTTTGTGCTTTTGTTTTTTCTAGTTTTCTGTCTTTCTTTTCGTTAAATTTATTTTCTTTGAAATATTGTTGTTTTATTATCTTGAATAAAATTATTAAAATTTTAATAATCAAAATTAAAATTATTTGATTAATCAGCATTTCAATTAATCAGGATTCTTGATTAATCAATTAATTTTTTAATCAGCATTTTGATTAATCAAACAATTTTATTAATCGATTAATCACTCATCCCTAGTTTTTTTTCTTTTTGCTATTTCGTAACAGCAGGTAATTTAACTTTTCACTAATATGTACTGCATTTACATCAGACCGAAATCTATTAGCTTTCAATTGAAATGTTTTTTAAAATCTATACATATCGACCCCTGAGCGCGAAATTATCGTATGTTACAAAAACGAAATTTTACAGGACAGCGTTTTTATTACTTTTTTTATTTGACGTAAGTACTTATACATTTTGAATCAATTTAAATTACATATATGTAGTATTAAAAAAGGTATGGAAAATCAGGTTTTTTAATGTTCTTCATTTTTTAATTTTAGACGTTAAAAGAAATATTATTTCAATTAAAATATGTACGTAGTATGGGAAAAATATTGTAGGGATATAATCTTTGTCGTCGGTTTCATTTAATGAATCTTTTGCTTTTTCAGTATGCTTTAAATTAAATATTCTGTATGATATTTAGGTGGTATGCTATTTTTTAAACAAAGATTTTTTAAATCCGCCAATTTCTTTATTGAGATAAATAACCTCATATCACATAATCACTACGACAAATTTTCATAGAATAAAGAAAACAAAAACTTTTCTTTGTTCTAGGACAATTTGTCGTAGTCACAAATTCGACTTCGACATACATAATACGGGTGAATGTTTCTATCTTATAATTGAAATTTAAGTTGTCTATAAGTTTTTTCTTAGAATTATCAAAATATCCATAAACTAGTTCAATTGAATAATTATTTTTTACGTAATTTTACATTTTGAACTGAATAGGTTTAAGTCTAAAATATAAAGGGTCCGCCATATAACGCTTTTTTTTCAACTAGTGCTTATTTCGTGAATGGTAACACTTAGCTCATGTCTGATTTGGCAGATAATTAGTTTTATCCTTCCGCTGAACGAATATGGTTATGTATGCGCTTGCGAATATGGTTGTGTATGGGCCTCCGATCGACTTACAGAAGATGCCGATTTTGCAAAAAAAAATCATCTTTTCAGATGAAGCTCATTTTGATCTTGGCGGGTATGTAAACAAGCAAAATTGTCGCATTTGGGGCACAGAAAAAAACCCGCACGCATACATTGAAAAGCCGACGCACCCAAAACGAGTCACTATTTGGTGCGGATTTTAGTCCAGAGGCGTAATTGGGCCATTTTTCTTCGAAAATGAGGAAGGAGTGGCCGTTACAGTCAATGGCGATCATTATCAGGCCATGTTGAACGAATTTTTGTTCACAAAAATTGAAGAGGAGGATATTGGCAACATTTGGTTTCAACAGGACGGCGCCGTGTTTTTGAAGATCGCATTATCAGCCGCAGAGTTGATGTCGTTTGGCCACCTCGGAGCTGCGATTTGACACCGTTGGACTATTATTTGTGGGGTGCCGTCAAAGATAAGTGTTACGCCGACAAGCCAGAGACAATTGACGCTTTAAAGGACAATATTCGTGAAGCCATTGGTGAAATACAGCTGCACACAATCGATAATGTGCTTAAAATTTGGACCGATCGTGTAGGCTACTGGATGGCCAGCCGAGGCAGCCATTTGAATGAAATTATTTTTCATTATTAACCAGAAGGATTGTACTTTCAAATAAAAAAAGAAATTTGAGAAAATATTCAGTGGTTTTTTTTTATAGCATTTTCAAAAAAAAAAAAGTTATCTGGCGGACCCTTTATTATTTCGGCTTTTAGTTCAATATGTGAATTAAAGTAAATTCAAATTATTTATTAAGAGTGGAGTGTTTGAGTATTTAAATCAGATTAGCAGTACTACCGTCTCATCAGAAATTTTTGTCACGAAATAGAATACAAGAGATTTTTCATGTACATTCTTACATTTATTTTATTTCAACTGAATTTAGTTAGCCGAAATATCCTCTATCTGATTTAATCTAATCCAACACTCACAAAGCTCTTATTATTTTTCGCTTTGATGGGCATTTGTATCAATGCCTACAATCAAAGCTGAATTGGAGCTAGAATTTTTTGAAATGTCGCTCATTTATACCCTGTTCAGACATACGCCTTAATTGCGCAATTTTGGGAAATTTACGCAATTAAGACCTTAATTGAGCTGAATTTACCATACAAGGCTTCAATTAACAAATTGAGCAATTAGTACTTAATTGTTTCATAAATTGGATAAAGTTCGAAATGCAACCCTTACTGACAAGTATGTTTACTGCGAAGTATATTCAGTGAGATGCAAAAATTGTATACAGTGGCAAGCCCATGGTGTAATAAGTATACAGATGGCAGTATAACGTCAGATGACTATTTTTTGCCGTGCTAATTTTTTGCAATAAGCTACGTCAAACACGTGTATTTTCTTGGCAACCACTATCTAGTTTTTGTTTTATTGTTGTAACGTAACATATAATAACTTCCGAATAAACCTATTCAGTTCGAACAATAATTACGTACAAATATAATAATCGCTATAATATTTTAGCAGCAAATTAATTAATGGAATTAAAACCAATTTGCATAAAAAAGTCGATTTCGGAAAAAGTGCAACATACGATAGTTTCGCGCACAGGGGTCGATATAATTAAACTGTAAAAGGGTTATATCTGTAAATGAAATATATTTTGAACATTTGTATGGTGTCGTAAACAGTAATCGATATAGAACACAAAACGCCAACTTTTACAATTTTTGTCTGTATGTCCGTCCGAACAGGGATCACGCAAAAACCACTAAACCGATTTTAATGAAAATTAATATGGAGCTACTTTAGGGTTCTAATTCAAACTTAGGATCCTTTTTACTATGATAAAATATCTAATTTCCAAGTTAAAATAGAATAAAACCCGAAAATACGCAATTTTACTTATAAATATATAAATGTTGCTGGAAATTAGAAATATGTCTTTTTTACGTTGGTAGCACTGTTTATTTTGTATAACGGGAACTTTCAATAATAGGTCCGTTTGTTTACTTTTCCAGTAAAATCCGTTAGTTGAGTAAATTGCGGATAATTTGAATATTTTAATCTCAAGAATGGCACTTGCACAAAAAAAATAATGTGAGTCCGATCACAGGGGAGATGTGTAAACATCTAGTAATGAAACATTTCACCTTCTACCGAAACATTCATCTCATCATTCACCCGTTTCAACTTCGGCGAACCGGGCTTCATCCGCTTCTTATTCACCCTCGTACCTTCCTCCACACCCGACAAATCGCTGAAGCTGATAAGCTTCGCATCAGACTCCTCTGACTCACTCCCACTAGGCATATCGCCCTTCCGCTTCCCCGCAGACATAAATAATAGTATTATTTATCCATCAGCAAAAAATAATATACCCGTAAAAAATAGTTGGAATTACCGCAGTTAAACAGCAAAATAACCAACAGTCAAAGACAAACGCAGTCAATAAACCGTCAGCCAAATATCGCACCGAGTTCAGTAGGAAATTCGTTTTTGAAAAACCGAGACGAACCGGGTCTGAATCCCGAAAAACTGGACACAAAATCCCCTAAATCCCAGAAGTTCCCGGCAAAAATCAAAAACGGCAACGCCGAAATACTCACTCAATTCAAAAACACGGCAAAACAGCACCAACCAACAAACTTACGACCGTACTGCAGGAGTTTGACCTTGAGTCTCCCTTTGCCAGTGTTAGTGTATTTCTATGCAGCTGTTAAGTTTCTCTGTACTTCTTGTTGCCCGTGTGATTACACTAATACACTCATACACAGCTCACACCGCATTATTACAATTGTAATATTAATCTTACTCAAGTAAGATTAATCTTATTCAAAATTTGTGATTGTATTGTGAAAAAGATTTTCACCCCCTAGCGTATAGATGTTTACACATCAAAAACACGCAAATGGAAAAATTGCAAAAACTTGCAGGTCAATCCGCGCGAAGCGGGCAGGCATCTCTAGTTTATAATGTTTACAGCAACCTATTTTGAAAATGTCTTAAAATTTTATTAGCAAACTCCATATAAAAATCTCTAGAGAACACACCTAATAGTTTGTGCAAACACCCAACAGCAAGTACACACAACTTACACCTACTTAATTTTTAGTACAATATGAAAAAACCACACAGTTTCATCTCTTGATTGTACTAGATTTCATTTGGGTGTAAATGCAGTATAAACCGAAAATCAAAATTATAATGAATAAAATAACAAAAGCAAAGTTAATATTATTAAAATTATATGCATGTAAGTAGAAGTAATAAAATTTCAAAAAGACAAAAGTATTGAATGATTGGCTAACTAGTCGATGTCATTTGTATTTTTGCACAAAACTTACCCACTGTAGAAAATGCCTTTTCGCATTCTGTGGAAAACGGTTTGAATGTTTGAATTGCTTTTTATAAGAGAGTTAAATATTTTGTTCTGTGTTATAAAACAAATTCTTGTGGCAACAAATTAAAACTAGCGAATTTGTATTGCAGCTCGAACACATCTGTACTTTATACAATGTTATTAAATATATTATTGTTCATATTACTGTCGTTTTGTCCTATATTACTCAATAAGTTGAACAATACATAACCTACAAGCAAAACGAAAACAATATTGAACAATGTTGACAACAGATTACACAGTTTTCTGGGTTGAGCAATAAAAATCAAAAGTACTTGAATTTTTTTGTGCAACCATCGAATATGACATACACATTGACGACGATACTATTGCCCTATTATATTGTAAGTGTATGGACGTTTAAAACATCCGACTCAGCTTGTAAAATAGCCTAAAGGCTCGCTCATATGTCACAAATATTTGACGAAGTAAGTGTAACCACGTTTAATCTCACTTTCAGTAATTTTTTTTTATATGTATGTATCTTATTTTGCCAATATGTATTTTCTTTTTATTCACAGAAATATAAAAAAAAGCAAAACCTTTTAAGCTTAACTTGCTGTTTGTTATGAAATTTGTCGCGTAAACTGAAAATAATTTATGTATACATGCTGAAAGGGGAGTATTACAGATGATAAAACTTTTAATCGTAATCGGATGATTAATATTTCGACAACTATTAATTATAATCGATTTGCAAACCCTATTTTTATTTAACTTGTTCTATGTAGTACATAAAGTTTCTAACATTGAAATGAAAATTTTGAAAATTTTCTTTTAGAAACGCAGGGGTATCCATCTACCTTTTCCCTCCCTGGGTCCGTGCCAACAAAGGTTTAAATTTGAAAATTTGTTTTAAGCCTCTATAAAGAATATAATTTTGAATTTTGTTTTCTATATACATATTTGCTCAACTAATAGAACAAAGGGTATACAATAATTGCTGCAACTACGTTACTGTTATTACAAGGATGTTATTAATCGCATGTTTTTTGGTTTAGTCCTTAAAATATTTTTTATTGTAAAT
The DNA here is from genome assembly GCA_956483635.1 of Panzeria rudis. Lineage (NCBI taxonomy): Eukaryota > Metazoa > Arthropoda > Insecta > Diptera > Tachinidae > Panzeria > Panzeria rudis. The sequence continues at coordinate 5,670,765 of OY101448.1, read as the reverse complement.
TTTCTGAATTTTATACATATATCCATTTGTTTTCGCGATATTTCAAAAAAACTGCTTTAATTTTCCTTTTCTAAAATAATTTGGTTTGTGTGACATTGTAAATTTGCTAGAATGGATGAATTGATAAAGCATCGTTGTTATAAATATTAAATAATAACAATGCTTTGATAATTTCGAACATAGATTTGTTCTCATCGGCTCTGATCCATCCGAAAGTTGACCGGAATTTGTAAAGTTGTGTAATCTAGATCTTGTATGCTGTTATCAAAATCTTTAAAGTCATCATGATCCTTAACTGAGTCCGTCAAAGCAGCAATTTCTTGATCACTCAATGATGAAATCTTGAATTTTGTCTGCTAATCGCAGTCTCTATATTTTACTCTACCTGTTGACAGTCAATCAGCCAGCTAAAGGTAACCGTTACAATCCGAAGCAAATAGCATACGATAATATTTATTGCCCACAGATTATCAGTGAATACAATGTGCACACACAAAAAAAAAGTAGACAAGAATTATATTCAATAACACCATGTTATTGAAAAATATATATGAATTTCAATAACATTTGTCATTAACTTAATACAATATTTCGTTGTATGTATGTATTTCTTTTCCATGCCGGTTATTTCTTTTCTTTTCATACATAAGTACTTCTAAAACAAGTTTTATATCATAAAAAAATGAATGGAATATGGCTCGGCTGTAGAGAGCATGCCTTACGTCCGGGAAGCCCTGGTTCGTATCCCAGCCATGTCAACATTTTTTTTTAATATATATATTTTTTTCTTTTGAAATAATTTTGTTATTAATATAGCGGAATTCTTTATCACAGGAAATTTGAAAAAAAAAATTATTGAATACCGGGATTTTTGTTATCAAAAATGATACTTATTTTTTGTGTGCATGGGCGCGGCGTAGACCTAATGTGCTCTTATATGGGTCGCAGTTAATGTTGTCAATTATTCATGTTTTATAATCGTTCGAATAAAATTTCATAATTTTTTTCTTGTTGGAACAGCCGAATAAGTTTAAACTTTTATTCGAATATTCGAACGAAAAACGAATAAAAACATTTTATTCGAATAACGATTTTTAATATATTCTATCACCAGTTTCGACATTTTTTACACACTTTGTCATTGGGCACATAATATGATTGTCATTGAAACTATCAATTTGTATATTGTGTACCTTACGAAAATGTTACAAGAGTGGTGACATTTGTGAGCCTTGGAACACTTCGAAAACAATTTGGTTTTTCTAATTGTCGTCCTTAAAGTACTTCCAGCCGAAGCTCATGATGTAATGATTATAATTTGGTTGTATTGTTAACAACTTAAAAAATAATTAAAACACAAACACACATACTGCTTAAGGCTTATTTTTTGCTTTTCTGCAGAAACTCCCAGCGTCTTGGCAGGAATCGAATCTGCGACCTCCCGGTTAATACACTGCAGAACGGGAGACCCAATTAATTTAAAACGCTATTTTACATTCGTAAATGTAAACCAATTTTTGTAAAAAGTAGTTTAAAAAAGTTATTCGAATATTCTATGAAAACTGTTCGTATAATTTTTTATTCCAAATTGAAAAATTGTGTTCGTTCAAACAAAAATAAAAAAAAAAATACTTCTTATTCGAATAACACGACTAGTCGCAGTGGACTCAAAAGCGAAAAGCAAGATATGGAAACAATGATTTTTTACCATGGTCTCGATATGGCCATAACAAATGCATGTTTTAAATCGCAGATTTAATGTTGAAACCCCAAAAAAAATTCTGATAAAAGATGAAACACATGACGATGCAAGAATTTTTCTAGATAACGGTCGTCATTCATCTGCCAAATATGCTGCCACTTAGTATGTCTTGTCTGTTGGTAAAAAAAAGCCATTCATCCTGTGGTTAGTTTACGATTCGACCAAATGAATCATTTTCCTGAATGTATTTAAAAAAAATCCGATACACACACTTTGGGGTTTTTAGGTTTTTCCAAAGCAAAAAATTGTTTTAAAAAATATCATATGGAAGCATAATATGTCTTTGATTTTTATTTAAAATTTATTTTATCTTATTGATCAATTACACTCTGCAACAAGAAAAAGCTTTAAAAATAAATTAAAATGATAAAATGTTGACTCGATAAGCCTTTGCATAAAGTGAAATCTTATAAGAAAAGTAAAATTACGTCTTCCCCTTGTATGAGACGAAGAGAAAAATCGACATTTTAGTTTTTTCTATTCTGCCGATGTTCTCTTTCATATTATCTCAAAGTTAATGTCTCGTGAAGGCGCGGTGTAATGTATGTGCCAAGTTTCCTAAGATTCGGTTAGGTCGAACTAGTTGAAAAATAAATATTTCCTGGGAAAGGGCGTGGCACTGCTAATTTTTCTAGTCGTAATATTTTATTGTCACAGGAAGAGAATGTTTCTGCAAAGTGTCATAAGAATCGACAAAGAAATTCGTTCTAAAAATGTTTTGGCCAAAAGTTGTTATGAATAAAACGAAATGATTTTGCATAGCCGGGCTTCGGCCGTGATTAAGGGCGTTTTCTTCTCAGTATATCGAAAAGCGACTTCGCTGAGCTACGATTTTTTGGCTAGCCAGGCTTCACTAGTTCGAGATATTTATTCGACAAACGCCGAGAAGGAAACCCTTAAGCCCGCCCAAAGAGAAAATCTCAACTCAGCGAAGCCGCTATTCGCTTAACCAAAGGCCAGCTATGCAAGAATCTTTACTCAGCGAAACCGCTATTCGATTTACTGAAAGGAAGAAAGTTTTTAAGCCCGGCCAAATGCCGGCCCTGTAAAAAATTTTTCTCAGCGAAGCCGCTTTTCGATATACCGAGAGGAGAAAACCCGGCCAAAGGCCGGCTATGCTTACTCAGCGAATCCTATTTTCGATATACTGAGAGGAAAAAACCATAAGCCCGACATACTCTAAGCATTGTTGACGTTATTTCCATTTGAATGGGGAAATCAGGTCAATTACTTTATTTCTAAATTTTTGCTGACTTTGTTTCACTTTTAAAAACGCAACAAAGTCAATTGACTTTTTTCCCGCCATGGTGGGAAATAATGGCAATTGACCTTATTTCCATTGACCTTATTACCAGTCACCTGTATGTATGAATTTGGACATAGTGTCGTCCCAGTTTCTTTTTCGGCCACCAACCAGTGTATTTTGTTATATAAACTGACCTTGATTTTGTCTATTTAACATTTCTACTTAAGCATAACATAACGAGAGAATCTTCTAAAAGTGCCAGCCTTCCTTTAACTGGATCAGGGACCTCTGCAAATGTTGCTATATTAGGCGAAATGTGTATCCAACCAGAGCAATTTTCGACAAGAGATTTGGTCAAAACAGCAGCAATATCTACCAAGATTATGCCAAATATCAAGAAAACTGCCACTAAAACATTTGATTGCATTAGTGATTTAAAATCAACATGGGAAAGCATATCCAATATAGCAGATTTCAATCAGCCTACACCTTCAACAGAAACGAAGTTTGATTGTTCCTATTGCGGTGTAACCTTTTCTGACACTTCAAAATTAAAGGTGCATACGATGATGCGACACACAAATGAGAAAACTTTCAAGTGTAGACTTTGCGAAATGGTATTTATAAGCGCAACTGAATTAGAAACTCACCGTCTAACACATCCCGGCGAGCATCTTTTTAAATGTACGTTTTGCGTAAAATCATTTGAGCGAAAAGTTCAATTACAGAATCATACACTTTTGCATAAATTCAGAATTTACAACTGCTCAATTTGTCCCCAATCATTTAAACGATCTAACCAGTTAAAAGAACATTTCCGCACTCATTCGGATGAAAACCCCTTTAAGTGTGACATTTGTTTCAAATCTTTTGCAAAACTCGCAAATCTAAGAAACCATCGTGAATCTATGGGTCACAACGAATTATGGTCAACTCCACAGAATATTTCCAATTCAGAAGAATTAAAAAACTCCACAGCGGTTAAGAGCAATAAAAAGCTATGTCCTATTTGTGGATTCTACTTGTCCAAAGCACGTTTTGCAGTTCACATAAGATCGCATACGGGTGAAAAGCCTTACAAGTGTGAATTTTGCGAAATGGCGTTTGCAGCAAAAGATTATTTACAAAAACACCGCCGTACACACACTAAGGAACGTCCATGTAAGTGTCCGCACTGCGAAAAGTCATTTATGACATATCAAACATTAAATCATCACCGTCGTATACACACTGATGAACGTCCACATAAGTGTCCGCACTGCGAAAAGTCATTTCGGACACAGCAGTGTTTAACCAAACACATCCGAATACATACCGGAGAACGTCCTTATAAGTGTACGCTTTGTGATAAAGCATTTATTGTATCGAGCGTTTTAAAGCTACATATGCGTACACATACTGGTTATAGATAGACCGACCCTTCAAGTGTGACGTTTGTGGTCTAGCTTATACACATAACCGATATCTTAAAATATTTCGTATCGAACATAGCCATCTCACAGAATAGAAATCTGTGCCGTTTTATCATAACATCTTGAGTCGAGTTAAGTCAAAATAGAGTTACGGTGATATTTTGGGTCGTCTTCTCATAATCCACATTTGGGTCCAATCCGTTTTCAAATACTCCGATTTTTTAAAAAGTTATCAACCCAGCAAAAGCTTGGTAATCAGTTGTTATTACCGAACAACATACTTTTCAACCACAACTACATACCGTAGTATATCTGTTTCTCATACATTTTATTGTATTCATATTTGTGAGAATAAGTTTTAAAATCTTATCAAAATAGATGTGCAGTAGCCTAGTGAGTAAAACACTTGACATAAAATAACACAATATGTAATTGAAAACGGCATGAGTTCAATGCTTAGCAGAGGCATTTATTTTTTATTGTGTTTTGTGTGTTCAATGCCTTCTAAATATTGAAATTTATAACTTGTTATTTGTAATCAAATGTGGTAAGTAACTCACTCGCCTCCAGTGACATCGCCATGTTAAAGTAGATAATTGGTTAAAATGCCAAAGTAGAAGTAGTGAAGGGTATTTTTATTAGCATTTTAACTCATTACTTTCCCATGAAAATTTTTCCTGGGAAGGTTTATTTTTTAAAATTCAAAAACAGATACAGATTTTACAGTAAATCCAAACACGATTTTTAGACTTAAGATGTTATGATAAAACGACACAGAAATTATAAAGAATCATAAATTGTAAAATTTTATTTGAAATGCTAACATTTGATGATAAGAAAAATAATGTACATTCAAAATGTATGTATTGTATTCAATACCTGCTATAAACCAATTTCTGGAAAATCACTTTTTATTTGAAGACTGTTCGCCGATGACAGCTACATCCATGACAAAAATTTCAGAAAGAAAAAATCTATTTTGGTACCTTTTTTTTAATCTCTATTATTTGTCTATCAACCATAAGATTTTTTTTAATACAATAACTGCTATCAACCACATTCATTTTATCAGGGACTGAAACCGAACCCGAACATGAGCCCAAACGGGTTCAGGTTCGCTGTTTATAAAGACTTTGAACCCGAACCTGTTAAACCCAAAAATTCAGCGAGGTTCGGGTTCTAAAAAAACTATTTAATAAAATATTAAAAAGCATTACATATCTTGCATGCAAAAATTTAAAAACAAAATCAAAATAAAATAACGACCAAAGCAAATTCATACCAGGTGGCAGCACCCCGAAAACTGACTATTTTTTGCAATTTTAAAAAGTGCCGAATGGTTGCCAAAATTTTTTGTTTTTTCTTGTTCTGGGTATTTCTAACAATTTCTTATTTGAAGTGTATTTTTTTATGTCAATGCAGTACGTACGCTACAAAGTTGAACAACGTTTTTTTTTTAAGTTTAATAAGTTAAATTTAATTAAATTAAAAAAATGAATATACGGCCCTGTTCGGTAAACCGAATCCGAGTAAATTTCTCGGTTTCCAAAAATAAATAATGCCCCCATTGATGTATTTTAAATCGTATATAGTAAATTAATTTCAGATATGATATTTTAAGCTATAAAAAATATGAAATTGCAGAAAAGTATGAAAAAAGTTTGCTATTAGTGGATTTAATTTTTCTAAATCGAGCGTTTTTAAAACGACTCGATTTACAGAACAGGCAGGATAGTGTTGAAACGTATAAACGTGAATGTAACCGAACCTAAACCGAACCCGAACCTGAACTTTTTATTTTGATTAACCTGAACCCGAACCTGAACCTGAATTTTATAGACTTTTTTATTTATTGATTTAAATTGAATTACCCAACATACCAAATGGCTTGAGAAAAATATTATAATAAGCTTACTAACATAAGCCTTAAGCTTGAAAAAGTATTGTAAATAAATTGAAAAAAGCTATCGTAACAATTGTAGAAAAATCAAAACGGAACCCTCTTGAAAATATTATAAGTGCATGGTTACTATTAGCTTATTCTTGCAATTATAGAATAATCTTTTGAAAATAATATTATATTAACTTTTGTATAGAAAACCTAATTTGTCTTAATATTTTTATAAGCTTTGAAGAATAAAATTCATAAATAATATATTTTTTTAATGTTGAAAAAGAAAATTCTTTTTATTTACTTCAAATTCATTAGATTTCATTTATTTATTGCATACATATTTGTTTTTATGTTGCAATTTACAAAATTACACGTGCATCCAATTTGAAAGATGTCTTTCAATCGTTATATTGTTCTCTTCAATATATGTATGACGTTTATAAGCATACTTTAGAAACAGTTGTGTATAATAATAGTTTCTCAAGCATTGATACATTTTATATACATTATTATGAGCAAAGTTAAGAAAAGCTTAAGGCCCACCATTTATATAAGCTTATTCTCAACTTGTATTGGATTTTGATTACTGTATGGTATGTTGGGTAGTCTATGAATATACATACATACAATTCTTACAGACTACTGGTAAAATTTTACATACACACATAACAAATTTTTAATTATTTAAGCGCCCTTCAGACTATTAGATTTAGTAGTAACACTTGTAGTGTTTTTCATTCGGGATTTCCCGGGAAAAAATTCCCGGGATCCCGCACGTTATTCGGGAAATAAATCCCGGTTAAATTGTGCGGGAATTCCCGGGATTTTTTAAATATTATTATAATAACTTTTCTTCTTTGTAAGCACATATTTTTAGTGCTGGTTTTATTTAGGAAAAATATGTAAATAAAAGAAAAAATGTGTAGTTTTGAGCACATTTTATTTGTCTCCATTTTTTTATATTTTTCTAAGAGCAGCACTCAAAAAACATATTTCGTGAAGAAATGAAAATAACAGATTGTCACTAAGTGGACATAGCGAAAGTGGGCATAATAAAGAAGTACTGCCCACCTATTCTGTAACTCGCTAAAGCTAAATCTCTATCGCTAAAAATCTATACGGTCGATTTATCAATTTTCCTCTACGAATAGAATTTTGCAACGTGTATTGCTAAATTATGGAATATATTGAAAATTTAAAGTTTTAAAAAAGCAATAACACATTATATCAGGGTAGCATTTTGTGCAGAAGTCGAACAGCTTGTATAATAAATAGTCTAAAAACAGCTTAGTAGTATTCTGTTTTTCTTAAGGAAAACATGAAATGCAACATTTTAAGTTTTCATGCGAAATAATATGAGTGGCACTTTTTTCGCATGGAATTTACAACAAACACATGAAATAATCAATGTTGCCCAACATTTTTCACAAATTTGAACTCAGTACCAGGCATTAGGAGGAACCGCTCTCGGAATTTTAGGCAATAAACAAACAAAAAAGTGAAAAAACTAATTTTTCCCGAATATCGCGCTTAACAAAAATAAATTAATTTCATATTCGTCTTCATCGACATCAAATTAGCTTACAAAAACTTAGGAATTCGAAAACTGGCGTCTTTTTAACACACATATGATTAAGCCGTTTTTGACTTTTCTGCAGAAACAACCAGGGTCTTTGCATGAATCGAACCTACACTATTGGGACGGGTATAGAGGAATAGGGGTGGGGGGGGGGGGTTCGATCTGGTCCAAAGACTGGCACTGCGACACCTAGTGGGTCTTTTGTGCCTGGTGATTATTAAAAAAAAAGTAGTGAATATTTCGAGTGTAAGGAGTACAACAATTCAATGTTCTATGTTGCATCATATGATGTTTTACAAATTGCTCGATTTTATCGCAACTCGAAAATCTTGATGCTGCGATAGAAGGCTAAAAGTAGGTCCCAATATTCTTCAATTCTTTTTCCCATTTAACTGAGAATAAAATGCAACGTTCGTTCTAGTGTTATTCGAAAAAACTTCTGACGTACATACACATGTATGTATGCATGAATTTGGACATATTGTCGTCCCAGTTTCTTTTCGGCCACCAACCAGTGTATTTTGTTATATAAACTGACCTTGATTTTGTCTATTTAACATTTCTACTTAAGCATAACATAACGAGAGAATCTTCTAAAAGTGCCTGCCTTCCTTTAACTGGATCAGGGACCTCTGCAAATGTTGTTATATTAAGCCAAATTTGTATCCAACCGGTGCAATTTTCGACAAGAGACTTGGGGAAAACAGCAGCAATATCTAACAAGATTATGCCAAATATCAAGAAAATTGCCACTAATCCTTTTGATTGCATTAGTGATATAAAATCAACATCGGAAAGCATTTCCAATATAGCAGATTTCAATCAGCTTACACCTTCAACAGAAACGAAGTTTGATTGTTCCTATTGCGGTGTAACCTTCTCTGACACTTCAAAATTAAAAGTGCATACGATGATGCGACACACGAATGAAAAGACTTTCAAGTGTAGACTTTGCGAAATGGTATTTATGAGCGCAACTGAATTGGAAACTCACCGTCTAACACATCCTGGCGAGCATCTTTTTAAATGTACGTTTTGCGTAAAATCATTTGAGCGAAAAGTTCAATTACAGAATCATACACGTTTGCATCGAGTCAGAACTTATAACTGCTCCATCTGTCCCAAATCATTTAAACGATCTAGCCAGTTAAAAGAACATTTACGTACTCATTCGGATGAAAAACCCTTTAAGTGTGACATTTGTTTCAAATCTTTTGCAAAAATCGCAAATCTACGAAACCATCGTAAATTTATGGGTCACAACGAATTATGGTCAACTCCACAAAATATTTCCAATTCAGAAGAATTAGAAAACTCCACAGCGGTTAAGAGCAATAAAAAGCTATGTCCTATTTGTGGAGTCTATTTGCATAGAACAACTTTTCCAATTCACATGAGAACGCATACGGGTGAGAAGCCTTACAAGTGTGAATTTTGCGAAATGGCGTTTGTAGCAAAAGGTTATTTACAAAATCACCGTCGTACACACACTAAGGAACGTCCATGTAAGTGTCCGCACTGCGAAAAGTCATTTACAACATATCAAAGATTATATCATCACCGCCGTATACACACTGATGAACGTCCACATAAGTGTCCGCACTGCGAAAAGTCATTTCGGACACAGACGGGTTTAACCAATCACATCCGAACACATACCGGAGAACGTCCTTATAAGTGCACGTTTTGCGATAAAGCATTTATTGTATCGAACGTTTTAAAGTTACATATGCGTATACATACTGGCGATAGACCATTCAAGTGTGACGTTTGTGGTCTAGCTTATACACGTAACCGATATCTCAAAATCCATCGTATCGCAAAAGGCCATCTCACTGAATAGAAATCTGTGTCGTTTTATCATAACATCATAACAAGTCGCGTTAAGTCAAAATAGAGTTAAGGTCATATTCTGGATCGTCTTCTTACTATCCACATTTGGGTCCAATATGTTTTCAAATACTCCGATTTTCTAAAAAGCTATCCACCCAGCAAAAGCTTGGTAATCAGTTGTCATTACCGAACAACATACTTTTCAACCAAACACTACATACCGTAGTGTATCTGTTTATTATACATTTTATTGTGTTCATGTTTGTGAGAATAAATAAATTTTAAACCCGTAACAAAATAGCTGTACAGTAGCCTAGTGAGTAAAACACTTGGCATAAAACAAAACACAATAACTGAAAACGGCATGAGTTCAATGCCTAGCAGAGATATTTAATTTTTATTGTGTTTTGTGTATTCAATGCCTTCTAAATATTGAAATTTATAACTTGTTATTTGTAATCAAATGTTGTAAGTAACTCACTCGCCTCCAGTGACATCGCCATGTTAAAGTAGATAATTGGTTAAAATGCCAAAGTAGAACTAGTGAAGGGTATTTTTATTAGCATTTTAACTCATTACTTTCCCATGAAAAATTTTCCCGGGAAGGTTTATTTTTTAAAATTCAAAAACAGATACAGATTTTACAGTAAATCCAAACACGATTTTTAGACTTAAGATGTTATGATAAAACGACACAGAAATTATAAAGAATCATAAATTGTAAAATTTTATTTGAAATGCTAACATTTGATGATAAGAAAAATAATGTACGTTCAAAATGTATCTATTGTATTCAATACCTGCTGTAAACCAATTTCTGGAAAATCACTTTTTATTTGAAGACTGTTCGCCGATGACAGCTACATCCCTGACAAAAATTGCAGAGAGAAATAAATCCATTTTGGTGCCTTTTTTATCTTTATTATTTGTCTATGAACCATAAAATTTTATTTAATACAATAACTGCTATCAACCACATTAATGTTTTAGCTTTATGGATGATAAGTCAGTGAACGTTTAAACGCTAGTTTTGTTAAACTAAACTAAAATTTAAATCTAGTTTAAACTCAATGTCAATAAATCACTTTCCCATATATTTTCTCCCTAGCTTAAACAATAAAAATGTGGCAGCACCACGATAAATGCAAAAATAGCTGGTTTTGTGGTGGAATATCGATCAAAAAGATGTGGTTTGTATTGGTGGTGGAAAACACACATCGCGAAAATTTATTAAAAATCGCTAAACATATGAGGAATGGGAAAAATTCTGTAAAAATTGTTAAATTGGTAGAAATTCGCAAGTAAATAGTTGCTAACAGCGGCATGATAGGAAAGCCCAATCAATATTGATTGAATATCACTAAAGCTGTAAAGAATCAGTAGAAAGCTTACAAATTTTTCAAAATTGGAAACGCAATTAATAAGAAAAAAAACAATAAGAGCGGCAATTGAAATGTGGCAAAAAATGAATATGAAAATGCTAGAATGAATAGTTTTGGGAAGGGTTTAACAAATTTCGTCATTGAGTGGTAGGATCCGAAATATCGGAAAGCGCCCAACCATTCGGAATGTGTGACATTGCCGTATATGTGTTTTTACTTTGTAATATCGGCTATCAGCCAATAAAGTTTAGTTGTGATGAAAAAGAAACGTGTAGAAAATTGTGTAAAAAAATTCGTGTTAAAAAACATACTTTTTGGAAAATTTTAGGATTTCAATTTTGAAAATTCTGTAATTTTTCATATCTCCATAACTAGACGACCCATGAACCTAAAATTTTATATCAGTGTTTTTCTTATATTAAAATCGCATAGGGTGAGGTCCATTTCACCCTTTTTCTTATAGTACATTTACATCTACGGCATAATCAGGTTATAAGTTGTTTACATCAATAAACAGATTTATTTTCTTGTTTATAACCTGTTTTCCATACAAATCATAAACTAGTTTGTAACTTGTTTATTTGATAAAACAGGTGTGTATACAATCAGTTTTTTGAATTATCCTATTCACAAACCAGTTTTTTTTACGTTTGACTGGCAATACTAAAAAAGAAAGCACGGTGTTATGGAACACCGGACTGGAACTTAGTTCCTTACGTTATACTTAACTTAGAAATTTCTCCTTATTTTTGAAAAAATGTATAGCGTTTGTGTCCTTCCAGACTCAGTTCTATCCAAGTTGTACATATTATTAAAATTTGTGTGCTGGCTTCAGAGGGGCAGAAATTGCCCCTTACCCCCTCCCCCTATCGTGGTCTATTTTGTGTTCTGCCAGACTCAGATCTATCTATGTTTTGAATTTCATCACAATCGGATATATAGTTTCAGAGAAAAAGAAATTTCACCTACCTCCACTAGTGGGGCTATTTTTGAAATAATGTATAGCCTATCTCTTCTTTTAGACTGAGATCTATCTAAAATTTTGAATTTGAATCGGGTATAAAAAAAATACTGATTATTTTTTTCAAATTTCTGTTTTTTTTTTTTGGAAAGTTTGAACTTTGTCATTTAAGAATGGAAAACAATATAATTCATATGACTACCAGGACTGGCTCGGCAGTACCCCATCCGATGAACCCAATTTTTCAATTTCTCAAAGAAATGCGAGAAATGTTCAGTTCCTGAGAACGATGACGAGTTAATGTTGATGGATGTTCTTCCACATTCTCAGCCACAACAGCAATGTTTTCGATTGAACGCACTGGACGAGAACGTACATGGGTTGGTTTGTCCAATAACGATCCATGTTCATGAACTCGCTTCACAAATTGACGCACAAATTGAACTGAAGGCCGATCTCTTCTCGAAAACTTTTCACGTAAATTTATTACAGTTTGCGTTAAAGACATTACTTTGGAAGTAAGTTTCTAATATTTCCTAATAGCGTCCCATTTTGCAACTGTCAAACATAAAGCTAAAAATAAAAATTAATGTTACTCTACCTTTCAAAGTCAAAGTAATCGGTAGTTCAAATTTTAAATGGCATTTTAAAACATGTTTTGAATTTTATCAAAGAGGTGTAGGGGGCAGAAATCGCCCCCTACCCCTCCTCGTGCTCCTATTTTTGAAAACATGTATAGCCTAAGTGCTTTTTTGGGCTCAGATCTATCTATGCTTTGAATTTCATCAAAATCGGATAGATAGTTTCCAAGAGGAAGAAATTTCCCCCGACCTCGACTCGTGGTCCTATTTTTGGAAAAATCTATAGCCTATGTCTTCTTTTAGCCTCAGATCTATCTACATTTTGAATTCATCAAAATCGGATAGATAGTTTCAAAGAGGAAGAAACTTCCCCCTACCCCCCTCGTGGTCCTATTTCTGAAAAAATGTATAGCATATGTCGTCTTTTAGACTCAGATCTATCTATGTTTTGAATTTCATCAAAATCGGTTAGATAGTTTCTGAGAGGAAGAAATTTCCCCCTACCTTCCGTTGTGATCCTAGTTTTTAAAAAACTTATAATCTATGTGTCCTTCTAAACGTAGATCTATCTATGTTCTAAATTTCATCAAAATCGGTTCTGTGGTTTAGCCGTTGAGGCGCAACAAACAAACTAACAAAATTACTTTCGCATTTATAGGAGGGACACCTTAAGTCATCACTGTCACGAAACACTTAGCCAAGTCACAAACCATTTAGCAAAGACATAAACCACATTGTGAATTCCCAAAAACTTGGCCAAAAATCCCCAAAACGGCACTTCGCCGGAAGATTACGGCAACACTGAAAATCTAAAATTGCGCAGCGGTAACACCATTATGTTATGTGGTGTCATGTCAAAAAATTTCATATCATTTCCAAGAATTGATTAATTAGCAGAGACACCTTCAACTAGCACATACACGAACCACTTATCCAAGCCGAAACCATTTAGTAAAGGCACACACGATATTGGAGATTCCCAAAAACTAGGCAAAAATCTCTCAAATCTCAGGAGTTCCCCGGCACCTCCCAATGAATATTACGGCAACACTGAAAATCTAAAATATCCGAAGCGGCAACACCATTATTCTATATAGTTGTTACCAGAATTTGTAACCAGTATTCGCGACCAGTATTTTTAATTTTCCAAATTTTTTTTGTTTTACCCCCAAGCAATGATTTTTGTTATTCAAAGCAATTGATGTGCATGGCGCGCCATAAGGAAATAAAGTTACACAAAATAAAATGAATTTTTATATTGAGTTTGACATAACATTCTATGGACTCATAAAATATTGTCAACGATAAACCTTAAAATTGAAAAAAATGCCAAGTAAATGATATAGTTTTTGAAACTCGCTCAAAGCTTAAGCCAGGTTCAGCATTGCTGATGTTAATGCAGTATTATTAGTTCATTTAAGGTGGATTAACTCTATATACTTTTAAATTATTTAAATCTAGATAAGCAAAAACCGCGGTGAAAAAAATAAAGAGAGTTGCAAACGATGGAGAGAAAAATTGAAGGAAGATCAAATAAAATTACAAAGCAATAAATTAAAAAACAAGGAAAGAATGCGGAATGCCAGGCAAAAGTGGAAAGCACTGGCTGAAGGAAATACTGAAATGATTGAAGAGAGAAGGCGGTTAGATCGCTTACGTAAGAGACAAAGTCGCATAAATGCGAAATGCAAAACAAACACAAAACGAGCCCTACATTTGCCGTCGATGAAGTCTGATATATAAGGAAATCCAAAAACGTTGTTATATCCGATGCATTTTCATTTTATGATCTACTGATGAGTTGGTATTAGCATCAACGAAGAGCAGACATATTGAATAGCTAAAATCCAAGGCAGGCTAAAAACCTGCGAGAAATAAAAATTTTCAAGTTATTAACTTCAGAGACTATCTGAAATAAATTTAATAAAAATTTATTCAAAAAATTCAGGAGAGTGTTGAATAAAAGCAAAAAATTTTCGAAAAGAATAAATTGTGTTTCAATCGTCATATGTAATTTGAGTCGCAAATAAGTCAATTATATTAGACACAAGCGCGGACCCATATTTGGGTATAATTGTGCGTATCAGGATATTGCACTTGTATGCCTGGAATAATGAATGCGTTTTAGCAAATTTTTGTATTATCAACTTTTTATTGAATTCCCAATGTTTACTTTATTTACATCAATCTGTTTTCATAAGCCCTATTTTATATGGCTGTTATTCTCGAATATAATTTTACTTTAAATATTTCCCCCTATTGTGAAAGGCGACGTCGACGTTAAATCAACACGACATCAAAAAATTGTCACTTGTCTACTCTTTGTCGACAACAATTGATTAATATTAACATGCTGGACTAATGTCATAAGCTTCAGTAAATAGTAAGATGCTGTCAATAGCAATCAATTGTTGTCGACAATGAGCAGACAGGTGACAATTGTTTACTGTCGAGTTGATGTGATGTGATGTCGACGTCGCCTTTCATAATAGGGGGAATGTCTATAACAAGACCAAATATGTGATGGAATGAAGTAAGCAAACTGAGTCGACAGTCTACTTTCAGCCTTTCATCGATTCTTATGCAGAAGACTATGCCGAAGTGATTCATGTGGTTTGACACATGTAGTGCGCAGTGAAAAAACTACTTTTTCAAGAATATCGCGCATTAACAAAAATAAATTAATTTCATATTCGTCTTCATCGACATCAAATTATCTTAGAAAAACTTCACAGAAAAAACTAAATTTGATTTTCTGTAAAGGAATTCAATGAAATAGTAAATATTTTGTCTAGGAACGGACCTACAAACAAATTTGTAAATATAGACAAAAATATCTCAACAATTTCATTGGAAAAAAACGTGTTTTTTTCAGTGAACAAATTGTTTAAATCTATAAAACAATATTTCTAAAAATATTTACAAATTGTAATCAAAACAATTTAATAAATCAAACAAAAATATTTACTAGATTTTCTGAAAAATATTAAACAAGTTTTTTTTGGGTCATCATCATCATACATTAAGCATTTATGAAATTTCACTTTGTTTAATGTGTTCAAGTCTGAATGTTTATCTAAAGACTCTAAAAGAATGAATGAGAATTAACACAACGACATTAACGAATTGATTCACTCAAAAATCTTCCGTAAACAAACTGTACAATCGCATTCCTTTTGCTATCATTGTTGCTGTTGTTATTTGTGTGTATGTCGTCATCGGGATTGTTTTCTTACAGCACAGTTTTTCTTGTTGTTTTAGGTATTTGCGTTCTAAATAAAAGTCAAACAAACAATTCATAGATTATGGACAGAACATTTACTGAAAGTTAAATTTATTTTTAGACAAACTTTTGTTTGAAAAATTTTTGGTGATAATTTTTTCTGTGTTGGGAACTCCAAAACTGCCGTTTTTTTAACACACATATTAGGTATTTTTTGACTTTTCTGCAGAAACAACTAGGGTCTTGGCATGAATCGAACCTACACTACGGGGAAGGGTATAGAAGAATAGAATAGGGGAAAGATCTGGCCCCAAGACCGGCACTGCGGCACCTAGTGGATCTTTTGTGCCAGGTGAAGGGTATAACTTTATGAGTGTTGTGTTTTTCTTTATCATAAGTTTATCTGAAATCTGATCTTTTATTTTAAAAAAGTAGTGAATATTTCGAGTGTAATGAGTACAACAATATTAAAAGATATTTAATGTTGCATCATATGATGTTTTACAATGTGCTCGATTTTATCGAAATTCGAAAATCTTGATGCTGCGAAAGAAGGCTAAAAGTAGGTCCCAGTATTCTTTAATTATTTTTCCCATTTAACTAAATATGGGAAAATGCAACGTTCGTTCTAGTGTTATTCGAAAAAAATTCCGACGTTCCGCCCTAACGCATGTACATACATACATACACATGTTTGTGTGTATGAATTTGGACATAGTGTCATCCCAGTTTCTTTTTCGGCCACCAACCAGTGTATTTTGTTATATAAACTGACCTTGTTTTTGTCTATTTAACATTTCTACTTAAGCATAACATAACGAGAGAATCTTCTAAAAGTGCCTGCCTTCCTTTAACTGGATCAGGGACCTCTGCAAATGTTGTTATATTAAGCCAAATTTGTATCCAACCGGAGCAATTTTCGACAAGAGACTTGGGGAAAACAGCAGCAATATCTAACAAGATTATGCCAAATATCAAGAAAATTGCCACTAATCCTTTTGATTGCATTAGTGATATAAAATCAACATCGGAAAGCATTTCCAATATAGCAGATTTCAATCAGCCTACACCTTCAACAGAAACGAAGTTTGATTGTTCCTATTGCGGTGTAACCTTTTCTGACACTTCAAAATTAAAAGTGCATACGATGATGCGACACACAAATGAGAAAACTTTCAAGTGTAGACTTTGCGAAATGGTATTTATAAGCGCAACGGAGTTAGAAACTCACCGTCTAACACACCCCGGCGAGCATCTTTTTAAATGTACGTTTTGCGTGAAATCATTTGAGCTACAAATTCAATTACAGCGTCATACACGTTTGCATAGAGTCAGAATTTACAACTGCTCAATCTGTCCCCAATCATTTAAACGATCTAGCCAGTTAAAAGAACATTTCCGCACTCATTCGGATGAAAATCTCTTTAAGTGTGACATTTGTTTCAAATCTTTTGCAAAAATCGCAAATCTACGAAACCATCGTGAACTTATGGGTCACAACGAATTATGTTCAACTTCACACAATATTTCCAATTCAGAAGAATTAGAAAACTCCACAGCGGCTAACAGCAGCAATAAAAAGTTATGTCCTATTTGTGGAGTGTATTTGTCTAGAGCACGTTTTACAATTCACATGAGAACGCATACGGGTGAGAAGCCTTACAAGTGTGAATTTTGCGAAATGGCGTTTGTATCAAATGAGTATTTACAAAAACACCGCCGTACACACACTAAGGAACGTCCATGTAAGTGTCCGCACTGTGAAAAGTCATTTATGACATATCAAACATTAAATCATCACCTTCGTGTACACACTGATGAACGTCCACATAAGTGTCCGCACTGCGAAAAGTCATTTCGCACAAAGACGGATTTAACCCATCACACCCGAAGACATACCGGAGAACGTCCTTATAAGTGCACGTTTTGCGATAAAGCATTTATTGTATCGAACGTTTTAAAGTTACATATGCGTATACATACTGGCGATAGACCCTTCAAGTGTGACGTTTGTGGTCTAGCTTATACACGTAACCGATATCTCAAAATCCATCGTATCGCAAAAGGCCATCTTACAGAATAGAAATCTGTGCCGTTTTATCATAACATCATGAGTCGAGTTAAGTCAAAATAAAGTTAAGGTGATATTCTGGTTCGTCTTCCCACAATCCACATTTGGGTCCAATCTGTTTTCAAATACTCTGATTTTTTAAAAAGTTATCAACCCAGCAAAAGATTGGTAATCAGTTGGCATTACCGGACAACATACTTTTCAACCACGAACTACATACCGTAGTATCTGCTTAGCATAAATTTTATTGTGCTCATGTTTGTGAACACAAGTTTTAAACCCGTAACAAAATATTTGTGCAGTAGCCTAGTGAGTAAAACACTTGCCATAAAATAACACAATAACTGAAAACGGAAGAGTTCAATGCTTAGCAGAGACATTTAATTTTTTTTGTTCTGTGTATTCAATGCCTTCTAAATATTGAAATTTATAACTTGTTATATTTAATCAAATGTGGTAAGTAACTCGCCTCCACTGACATCGCCATGTTAAAGTAGATAATTGGTTAAAATGCCAAAGTAGAAGTAGTGAAGGCTAATTTTTATTAACATTTTAACTCATTACTTTACCATCAAAAATTTTCCTGGGAAGATTTATTTTTTAAAATTCTAAAACAAATACACTACAGATTTTATATTAAATCCAAACACTATTTTTAGACTTAAAATGTTATGATAAAACGACACAGAAATTATGAAGAATCATAATTTGTAAAACTCTATTTGAAATGCTAACATTTGATGATAAGAAAAATAATGTACGTACATAATGTATGCATTATATTCAAAACCTGCTTTAAACCAATTTCAGGAAAATCGTTTTTTGATTGAAAACTTTTCACCTATGACAGCTACATCCCTGACAAAAATTTCAGAGAGAAAAAAATCTATTTTGGTACCTTTTTTAAATCTTTATTATTTGTCTATCAACCATAAGATTTTTTTGATACAATTCCTGCTATCAGCCACATTAGTTTTATAGACTTTGGCTGATAAGTCAGTGAACGTTTAAACGCTAGTTTTGTTAAACTAAACTAAAATTTAAATCTAGTTTAAACTCAATGTCAGTAAATAACTTTCCCATGTATTTTCTCCCTAGCTTAAACAATAAAAATGTGGCAGCACCACGATAAATGCCAATTATAGCTGGTTTTGTGGTGGAATATCGATCAAAAAGATGTGGTTTGTATTGGTGATGGAAAACACACATCGCGAAAACTGATTAAAAATCGCTAAAAGTATGAGGAACGCTAGAATTTAATAGTTTTAGGAAGGCTTTAAAAAAGTTCGTCATTGAGGGGAAGGATCCGAAATATCGGAAAGCGTATCTGAAATTTGACGTCGAATTAAGGAAAGAAACCACGCCAAGGACAAAATTGAAATTGTATCGAAACCAAAAACATCGGTATAAAATAGATAAAATAATTAGAAATGTAAAAAACTGAATGGGCTGTATTTTGGGGCTTTTCAGAATTTGATGCATTTTATAATTGTTATTGAAACATTATTCATCCTAGGGGAAGGCCGGCAGAATACAAGAACTCGCCCAACCAAATTGCAGAATACACATGATATACTAAGCCAAAGACTTTACATAATTGACAACTTTCAATTCAGCCTCGTAAATAGAAACATCTACAATATTTGAGGTCTATTATGCCACCAGAATATAATCACTTTTGTAATAATTTAGTTCAGATTAAATAAAAGTAATAGTAATATTGTGGGATTTCGGGGAGATTTATAAAAGTTGTTGGGAATCTGGGGAACTTCTAAGACTTAGGAGAGTTTGTTGTAAAAGTTTTTGGACATCCGCGGAACTTCTGGGATTTCGGAGAGATTTTCGTAAAAGTTTTTGGGAATCCGCGGAACTTCTGGGATTTTTGGGAGATTTATAAAACTTTTTGAGAATCCGGCTAACTTTTGGGGTTTTTGGGAGATTTTTTAAAAGTTTTTGGGAATCCAGGGAACTTATTGGATTTTGGGGAGATGTTTGTAAAAGTTTTTTTGGAGTCCGGAAACTTCTGGGATTTTCGGGGAGATTTTGTCCCAATTTTGGAGAATTTTTAGATCTGTTTTGTGTCTGAGGGTGGTGCCCTTGCTTAGTGAAGGTGTCTCGGATAAACACCAGATGTCTCAGCTAAATTCTTGAGAAGTATCACCTAAGTATCTTCCAGGCAATATTTAAAAAAGTAGTTATGAATTACTGTGAATTGAAACTCAAATCATTTGTAGCATATGACTAAAGGTACGTTTACACTTGGCAAATATTTGCCGAAAAAAACGTGACCAACAGACAAGCTAAAATTGTATTTCCTTTAATTTCAATACTTTTTTTAAATATGTGTTCGCATTTATTAAAAATAATTTTAAAATAGCTTTTTGCGACATAATTAACTTTATTTTGTGATATAAAAACGAAGTTAAATCACACTAACCCTGAGCAAAAGTAGTGGTTACGTTTTTTTGGGCAAATATTTGCCAAGTATGACGTACCTTAATAAATACATCAATAAAAAATAGTAATATTATTGTTCAACAACATGTTACTAATATTCAGCCATGTCACAAAATACCATTCCGATCGTAAGTGGTTTCAATTCCGTAAGTTGCTTCTTCAGAAAACGAAAAACCAAAATTTTCTTCGTAATCAAACCACTTTTAAATTTCAAAGTGGAATTGAAAAACACTTTTCTACTGACTTCATTTGCAGTAAATGCTAAAAAACGTGTATACTTTTAGGAGCGGCAAATAAATATTTGGTCATGAGCTTTCCATGTTATTAAAAAGCTCAATGCGAGCTTTGAATCTAAAAATAAGAGTAAACAAACGCCTCAAGGTATAATAACTTTATCGTTGTAAAAACGAAATACAAAATAAACCGAATCTAAAGCACAAAAAATGTACATTTTCGGAATGCCAACTACGGAATCAAAACCAATCCGAACGAAATCTGTGACACGGCTGATTGTGGGATTATTATGATTTTTTTGGTCAAAAATTTGTGCAATAATCATTATTTTCTGTCCCTGGTAAATACAAAAAAACGTGTATACATTTAGGAGCGTCAAATAAATAAGCTTTTCATGTTAATAAAAAGCTTAATATGAGCTTGCTTGAAAAAAGAAGAGTAAACAAACGCCTCAAGGTATAGAAACTTTATCATTGTAAAATCCAAATACAAAATAAACGGAAACTGAAGACAGCAAAACAACAACGATCGGAATGCAAGTACGGAATTAAATCCATTCCGATCGGAATGTGTCACACAGTCGTATATGTGTTTTTACTTTGTAATACCGGCTATCAGCCAATAAAGCTTGATTGTGATTAAAAAGAAACGTGTAGAAAATTGTAATTCGTGTAAAAAACGTACTAGGCGGTTAGATCGCATACGTAAGAGACAAAGTCGCATAAATGCGAAATGCAAAACAAACACAAAACGAGCCTTACGTTTGCCGTCGGTGGAGTCGGAGCAGTTATCAAAAGGAAAGTCTAATAATCTACTGATGAGTTGGCATTAGCATCAACGAAGAGCAGACATATTGAATAGCTAAAAACCTGCAAGAACTAAAATTTGTTAAACTATTAACTTCAGAGACTATCTCAAATAAATTTTAAAAAAATTTATTCCAAAAATTCAGGAGAATGTTGAATAAAAGCAAAAAATTTTCGAAAAGAACAAACTGTGTTTCAATCGTCATATGTAATTTGAGTCGTAAATAACTCAATTATATTAGACAACAATTTGCTTAAAATTTGATTGTGAAGGAATTTTGTAAGGATTTTGTTGTGGTAGTTTCTAATATCTGATTTCGGTTTTTTTATTGTTTTGGGTTTAAAGGAGAAGAAAACTAATTAACTAAAAAAGGTATGCAGAATATAAGTAAAAAGCTAGGTAAAGGGAATTGCTCTTAAAACAACTTATTTTATTTATTAATTTGTTGGCTTTAATTTAATTTCATCAGGATTATCACATATGATTTTGGAATTTTAAAAATTGAATTTTTTAGAATATCGCACACGAACATAAATTCAGTAAGATTTTACCTCTGAGCCTGAACACACACCACAGAAAACATAACGTTTTTGTCTTTTAAGTCAAACACACTCGTATGATTATAACGCACACCAAAAAAAAATGTGGTGTGTGTTGTCTCATAAGAACCCAGCAAACCAAAGCATTCGAAAATAATATCGCATTCGAATGTTGCGTACACACTTCTCGGACAAAACACTCGAGAACGGCTATCGAAGTCGGAAAGAGAAAGAGCTGCTAGAGCTCATTCGTCGTTCAGTTTGTGGCAGCAAATCTTTCGATTTCGATGTTTCGCTGACAAATCAATATCGAACCAAATCGAAGAAATATCGATACCACAAAACTCCATGAATAAGCAATTTTCAAGATTGTTATCTTTATTTTTTAGTTTATCTATTTTAATGTAAATGGAATATTTATTTATTTTAAATTTTAACTTACGCTGCAGTCAATCAGATTAGAACACGGTACCTCCAACTTAACAGATTAGCACAGATCCACTAGGCTATGGTGGCAAATTTTTTTTCTATTCAATTATTGCACACATGAATGTAAATTACACATTCGAGAAATTATCGAAAATAGTTCGATGCTGCGAATATTCACATTTTATGAAATTTGGCAATTGTGCTCGCTTTAGCGAACATTAGATTTTTTTTAAATTCGCGAGCATTTATCGAACAAATTTGTTTCGAAAATTCTTCGTTTTAGCAGATCTTTTATTTCAAATCTCAGGCTTAGTGGGAACTAATGCTTTGTTGTCGTATTAGTAGAAAAAAAAACACTTTTGTCTTATGTTGGTCTGGGTTCAGGCTTAAGATTTGAAAATAAAACCATAAAAGTCCACAAGTCACGTTCAAGTATGATTTTGTCACTTTTTCTCTGTCCCATTGAAATCGACTCTAGCCTACCCAGTATGAATTTGTTAGATTTTTCGAAGCATGTGCCGAAAGAAAGCGTTGTTGTGCTTATTCCTCTCGCTTACAGAGAAGCACGAGGTATTGCAAAGACTTTTGAATCACTAACAAAATATTTATTTGTCAAGTTATACACAGAAAAAATTATGACAGCTTTTTTTAAACAAACATGTTTTTGAAACTGATTTTAAATCTTTATTATTATTGTCTCTATTTATTTTAATAAATAATTTTGTTTGACTTATCATTTCTTTTCATTTACCCTCCGCCAATATTGGCAACCTGATAAAATTATGAAATTCTTTGATTTATTTTTTATATTTCTCTAAAACATTTTTTGATTGAAACAATTTGTTTATTGAAAAAATCAGAATTTTTTTCAAACAAATTATTACAAATTTTTGCATTTGAATTTACAAATTTCTTTATAGACCTAAATTTAACAAATTTACATTTGATTCAGGGAATTTGGTATTTGAAGTGAAAAATTAGTTTTTTCTGTGTAGTGCTTCCAAGTGGGAATTCTCCATATAAAAATCATGCGTCTTGTAATCAGATTTGTAAGCTCTTACAAACTTGCTTATTTATGTGCAGCTCCATTTTTTTACTGGGTACATACAAATTTACATCAATAAAAAAATTGGTAAGGAAAAAATTTGCTCTTTTCACTCGATAATTGATTTAGTGCATAAAGTTTTTTGTTGCCAAATGACCCGAAATAATGATTTCCTTTAATTAAATAATATTTCCCAACTGGTGATGTTTTGCCAAAAATTTTCTTATTGCTCTAATGTGCATATGCAAGTACATATCTGCACCTAAAATGCAAAACAACGTATCATCCAAAAATTCAAAATCGCGTTTTTGATTGATTACAATTCTGTTGATCCAACTACACGTCTCTACAAAATTGTATGCACACCTGTGTTGAAAAATAACGATTTTATAAGTGTACATGATTTGCATAAACCAAAAAGACGTATAATCGCTCTTTTGTAATGGGTTTTTATTATTTTTTAACAAAGTTAGTAAGCCTAGGATATTCTCATTTCTTTTGACAGTTCATGTGGTTAGTGTGTAAAACAAAATCAAAATGTTTAATAGCTGTGTTCGATTATTTACAATTTTT
Organism: Panzeria rudis; assembly: GCA_956483635.1. Taxonomy (NCBI): domain Eukaryota; kingdom Metazoa; phylum Arthropoda; class Insecta; order Diptera; family Tachinidae; genus Panzeria; species Panzeria rudis. Next base: position 5,646,737 of record OY101448.1, on the reverse strand, counting down.
ACTGTACAAATCTTTCCAATAAAAACCAGCAAGTATTAACATGTCATTCAAAAGATAAATAAACAAAGAAAAGCAAAACAAGTGCGAAATATTCGCATTTATAATTTTTAAATTTACTTAAACACACTAAATAAAGGTATTATATATAGAAGAATCTAATAATAACTATGCACATCTCATTGGATTACAAAAACTTTATCTGTCTACTAGAATTGAATGTTCCATTATGAAGGGAACTTCCGTAGTAGAAGTAAAATAGAAATATTTCTACGCTTTTAAATGCAGTACTGCCTGCACTGCATCAGAATAGCAAACTTGTTTAAACATATTGGCGCAACCCTATTGATGCTATTTATTACGTGGTTGTTAATTTTATTGATACATTTAAACTAGGGATGTAACGATTCCGATACCGATACGAATATTGAAATTGAGTTCAAGTTTAGATTAACAAAACTCAAGTGCAATTTTTTATTATACAAAATTACATTATAAGAGAGAATATTTAAAATTGATAAAACATTGGAAGTAATTTTTAAGGAGCTACATTTTCTTTGCTTCCAACAAATCTATATTAAAAATATGCAGATAATTAGTAGAAAAGCAAGAAAAAATTTTTAATTCCTTTATAATTTAAAAAAATACTCGCCATGCTTTTTAAAAAATTGATTTTTTTTAAAGGACATTTATCAACTAATATTCATCTAAATAACTTAACAGCTTAATTATTAAAAGACTTCTAAGTTTATATTTATTCACTTAAATTTACATGAAAATACAGTTCTGAGTTTAAATTCGCATAAAAAAATTGTGAAAATGGGTACTTTTTTATCCTTTTTCCTTAAGGAAAAATCATTATAGAATACCGAAAAAGAAATTTGTCCTAGCATTGCTTCCAATTCGGTGATTGGTAATCGAAAAACAGAACTTCTTGCAAGGGCAAGGATATGTAAAACTAATTAGAAATTATCCAAATTTGCAATACTTCCAGATCGCGAATTCTACATTTTCATGACTTCTTTGGAGTATCTCTTTTTTGCTGGAATAAGATTTAAAAAAACAACGGCTTGAATTTGAATTCATGGTACAATTAACTAAAAATAAATAATTTTTTTACAAAATAACAGCATAAAATATTATTAATTTTTAAAATTGATATTAATAAGATTTAAAAAATAACGAAGTGTATTTAATTCATGGTAAAATTGAACAAAAATAAATTATTTGTTAAAAAAAAACTCTGAAAAATTTTTTAAAAGTATCGTCGTATCGGCAGTAAAATATCGCCGATACCGATGTATCGGAAAATCTGAAGTATCGCCGATATATCGGTATCGGTATTCGTTACATCCCTAATTTAAACACATTTAAATTTACTGTTGCAGCGCAGTACTGTATTTATGAACGTGTGGTGTCTCTTAATATTTTATTGAACCTGTAATTTGACACTAAAATTTAATTATTACATATTTGAACTGTTTGTTTCACTCAATACTAATATACTTTCATTGATGATTCGTTTTTTTGTTTCTGAAATTTATAATTCAAAATAACGTATCACACATAACTTAAAAACTTATATAAAAAAATAATATTTTTTTTATACCTCAAATATTTTCCATTTTACAAAGTTTTTTTGCTTCTTCTGTAAACTTATGAAAAGTGATGTTATGTTATTTTGCATTTTAGGTGACGATATGTATATACATATAGTCGTACTGTCCCAGTTTCTTTTTCAGCCACCAACCAATGTATTTGCTATTTAAAATGACCTTATTTTTGTCTATTTAAACTTTTTACTTAAGCCTAACATAACGAGAGAATCGTATAACTTCGCCAGCCTTCGTTTAACTGGGGCTGGGACCTCTGCAACTGCTGTTATGTTAAACCAAAATTGTATCCAATTAGAGCAATTTTCGACAAGAGACTTGGAAAAAACAGCAACAATTTCTAACAAGATCATCCCAAATATCAACAAAATTTACACTACTAATCAATTTGATTGCATTAGTGATTTAAAATCAACATCGGAAAACATTTCCAACTTAGCAGACTTCAATCTGCACACACCAGCAACAGAAACGAAGTTTGATTGCTCCTTTTGCGGTGTAACGTTTTTTAATACTTTAAAACTAAAACTCCATACGATGACACGACACACAGATGAGCAAATTTTCGATTGTTATCTTTGCGAAATGACATTTACAAGCGTAAATGATTTAGAAGCTCATCGTCTAATACACCCTGGTGAACATGCTTTTAAATGTATGTTTTGCGTGAGATCATTTGAACTAAAAGTCCAATTAGAGAGCCACAAACGTATGCATAAAGACAAAATTTACAAATGCATAATCTGTCCGGAATCATATAAACAATCTTATCAATTGAAAGAACATATCCGTACTCATTCGGATGAAAAGCCCTTTAAATGTAATATTTGTTTAAAAGCTTTTGCATGCAGTGCGTATCTAAGAAGTCATCGTAAATTGCTGGGTCACACTGAATTATTGTCAACTCCAGACAATATTTCCAATTCAGACGACTTAGAAAACTCTACAGCGATTAGAAACAACAAAGTACTATGTCGTATTTGTGGAGCCTACTTGTCTAGAAATACAAGTATAAAATATCATATGAGAACGCACACGGGTGAGAAGCCTTTCAAGTGTGATTTTTGCGAAATGGCGTTTATAACCAAAAATTATTTACGGCTTCACCGTCGCAAACACACTAATGAACGCCCATATAAATGTACTCACTGTCCAAAATCATTTCCGACACGACGCAGATTAAGAGATCATATCCGAACACACACCGGTGAACGTCCTTATCAGTGCACATTTTGTAATAAAGCATTTAGTATAGCGGACCGTTTAAAGTTACATTTGCGTCTACATACTGGCGAGAAACCTTTTAAGTGTGACGTTTGTGGTCAAGCTTATGCATGTGGTGCATATCTTAAAAAACATCGTATCACAAAAGGTCATCTCGTCGAAAATAAATGATTTAATGAGTAATAATTACACTGGCGAAAAATACTTGGTAGCATATTTGCAACCACCGTAGGTGATAATTATGATTCACAACTCAACTAGGTTGGGTTGTCAATGCTACGACCCAACTCAACCATTTTTTTTTTGTATTATGATTGACAACTAATTTTAGTTGGTTTCGAAAAAATGTTCGAAAAATGGTTCTTATGTATACTCTCTGTTTTTTGAAACCATAGTAGCCATCAGAAAATATTTTAAATATTTTTAGTTTTGGCCTTACTATTTTTTCTTGAGATTATATGTTTTATGGATATGGCAACAATATGGGTTGACAAATGGGATAGATTGGCGCCTAAAAGTACCATTTTAAAAGTAACACAATAGTCGAAATAAAAACCAAAACACGACTGATAAAAAACTGAGACAACTGCTTTGATGAGGTTGTATTCCATAATAAGAATTTGACAACTACGACGCTACTATCAATTTAGTTGTGAATCATAACAGGGGCCTATAATTTTCTGCTTCAAAGTGTGAGTGTCTTTTTTAAACATAACAAATAATTTTTCACATGTACCATACAAAGACAATTAATTTTACTATATTCTTACAAAAATTCTTATTTTAGGTTTAAGACTCACAATTGTTATTGAACAGTTTCACGCTAAAAACTGTTTAATATAAAATTGCATTCATAAACACTACAATAGACATTGTGTGTTTTAAGGAAATTTAGATTTCGATACTGGCAACACCACCATGTTTTGTAGTTAGTGTTGCAATAAAAACAATATGATTTCATCCGGATATTGAAATAAACGAATAACTTTTTATCATTTTCATGTAAGTTAAGATTTTTTCAACTCTCTTAATAATATATTTCTCAACTTATTTGATACGAGTTTTCTATGAAGTAAAAGCAAAAAAGAGAAATGATTACAAAAGAATTCACACGATTCTTTAAATCAAATATGCAAGAGGTACTCGAATAACGAGCCTGTTTGTATTTGTGTTGATTGTTTCTGCATCACTAACATTTCTTTTTGCTTTTATGTGTTTTGATGATGTTTTTTGCTAATTTTGTTGCGAATTTTGTTTCACTTAAATAATTAAGTGACATATTCTATCAAATTTAAAAAAAAACATACGTAAACGCTTATAGCCAAGACTTCAAGCTTTAATTTAGAGCATATCATGTATTCCTGTGTGCTAAATTTGCAAAGATATTTGAAGTTGAAATTGATATATCGATGATATGAATTTATTGAAGGTTTATAGGAGGTGCATACCATCTTTAAACCTATTTTAAAATTTTCATGTAATATACATTTTTGAATGCAATTTTATGAAATTTTGCTTAAAAGTAGTCTGTTGCCCTGTTTTAAATATTTATGAATATGGCTGTTAATTTATTATTATTTGTAGATTAATTATGAAATAAAATTTATTAAAGATACATTTGAAATTTAAATACGAAAAATAAATGAAGAAATTAATCAACATACAGACAGGCAAAACTAACTTTGTTTACTTTTTTATTTAATACTACATTTACACCAGAGCGAAATCTGGTAGATTTCAGTTGAAATCTTTGTCGAAATCTATACCGTTTACACAAGGCTTTTTTGACAGATATCAAGATTTCGTTTTCATACCAGAGATAGTTGCGTGATTGCATAGAAAAATAGATCCGTCAAATGCAAAACAACTACTGCGCCCACCTTATAAAGTATATATTCTGGAACAGCGTAGTATTTTTTAATACTATATGCTCACGGTTGTATAACTAAGTACTATTAGATGTGATAGCAAATACACGTGAGCACTGACGATGGAAGTGTAGCGGCTTCCGAAAGTGGCGCTACTCTGTTCTGCTGTGTACGTTGAAAAATTAAGTTGATGTTAATTTTTCCCTTGTTCCTTGGAATATTAATCATACTCAATTCTTTCTGAATATAACGTTACGAACCTTAGCCTAATAATCAATTTAGATTCACAGAAGTAGTTCATGTTTTTGAAGCGCATGGATAAAAAGCAAGCGCATGGATAAAAACTTAAACTTAACCATTGTTTCACGACATTTTTCATTTGAATTTTAAATTTTCGCATTAGTGCTTTTCAAAATCTTTGGAGAAAAAACTCGCAAGAATTTCTCCCTCTCCCTCATATTTAGAATACTTACATTTTCCTCATGAGGTTTTTCCCGGGGAAATTGTGATTTATAACAGGAGGAATGGGAAGAGAAAATTTTCCCGGGGAGATTTTATGTAGATTTCATTTAGATTTTTATTTAGCGGAACAGGGAATAGGGAAATAATTCCCTGGGAATCGTTATTCATAATTGGTCTGTTAGTTTTTTGGACTTGAAAAACTTTGTCGAATACCACAACTTTAATCTAAAGCGGTAAAGTGGTTCGAAAACTTTCGTTCTAAAAAATTAAAAAAAAAACATTTTATTACTTAAAAAAAAGTTCCGGGGATGGCCTGTTTTTGGAGTTGCCAAAGTATGTAACAAAATGATCATAATAAATTTTAACGTAGCACCACTCCTATTATATTGAACACAGCTGTACATATGGGCATTTCCAGCGAAAATAACGTCACGCCATATTAGAATTAAGCTTGTATTTCAGAACCATGTTTTTCGATTTTTCCTAAAATTTTACTAAATATAGAGCTACTTCCCAGTAAAAAAAAATTGCTTCAAATAAAGCAGGTTTTTGCTATGAGAGAATAAAAGTAGTGCTTACAAACCTGCTGATTTTTGTACGGCAAGTTCCCGGCTTAGAGTACTACAGTTTTGATACAAAGAGCTCTTTCTGAAGCGCAGAAAATCATCACCATTTTCAGCACTAAAACTGTAAGTATATGGAACTTTCACGCTTAAAAACCTGCACTGTATCAGCAGTGAAAAATCTGCTATTTTTGTATAGCTTCTTCCATATGCATTCACTGCTCTGCAATAAGCTCTTCTTTTAAGGCGTATTATTATGCGCTTTATTGCCTTAGTGCTTCAAAAAACATGAATATTTTTTACTGGGTTACGACCTACATAAATTGTACAAAGAAGTAAAAAAAATTGAGTTTTCTTTGAAATACAGCTTAATTGCTTGTTGACGTTACGTTACGAAAAGTGGACTTTTCCCTGGAAATGCCCACATGTACAGATGTAAGAAAATCATTGTAAATATGGTCAGAACACGTTCCTAAAACCTCAAAACTTTGAGATCCAATGAAATCTTGTGGCTTGATTATCGATGGCAACCGAACTTCAGTTGCGTTGCCAGTTGCTAAAAATCATATTACGGATGGCAACTGGCAACTGAAAGCTGTCAATTTCAGTTGCTTTTTAGTGCTTTGCTGGCAACCACAAATTTTTAGTTGCCGGCTGGCAACGCAACTGAAGTTCGGTTGCCATCGATAATCGAGCCATTGATTTACAAAAATCGGTGTAAAAGTAGTAGCTTCCCATTTTCTATATCGGGAAATAAAAAAATAATTTCCATTTAACTAAAAAGTACTGTAATTCATACTAGATATATTAAATCGTAGTGTACCAGTTTCCTTGTTAGGCCGAGGCCACGCAATGAGCGGCAGAGCGGCAAGTGTCTTATTACTGAGCGGCATTTCTGAGCGGGTAGTTGTTAAAATGACATTGCTAATATACTCGTAAGGGTAAAAACGAACATTTTCGACATGAAAACAAGGGTTTGGATTTTTCACCTCTCCGATTTAAATGAAAATCTACACATATCTTCTACACCTTTGTGCGCGTGGCATGAAGAAAAATTATTTCCATACCTGTTATGATTTCTATTTTATAGGCCTCTAAACTTTGGCATCTCGGCCATTTTTAAGAAAAAGATCGTCATATTGAAGATTGAATAACTTTAGAACGCGCCATCGGATATAAACGAAATTGATGTCATTGGAAAGGTTTCAGTCTCCCCTTATCGAGTATTGATTAAAAATTACATAGGTTCCTTCAAGTGGGTCTAAAATACCAAAGTATTTTAATTTTCTTCATTTTTTTACAGATTGTACCCAACTAACTGACATGTCTATTGTGTAAAATTTTCAAGAGGGGATGAAAACAAACTCAAAAGTTATAGTTGTTCCTTTTGGATAACTCGATAATTTCTATGAAAATTGTATAAGCAATAATAATAAAAACAACTATTTGAATATATAAGGATTTTTTTTTGTAAAAAGTAGTTTTGAAAATAGCATAACTTTATAGTGCGTCATCAGATTTTAGTAATATAAATATCATTTAAAAAGGTTTCAGCTCAATTTTTCTAATCCAAGACAAGGACATCACAAATGCAAAAAAAAAACGTTTTATCCTTAAATATCCTGAAAAGTGGTATTTATTTTCTATTATTTTTTTAACAGCATTATAGCAAACTAATCTATCGCCATTGTGTAAAATATACAAATCGAAATATTTGGAAATACTACGGCCACGGTTGTTTTTATTGTTATTGCTTACACAATTTTCATAGAAATGACCGTGTTATCATAAAGAAACCACTGTAAGTTTTGAATCTGTTTTCATCCCATCTTGAAAATTTTACACAATAAAGACATCTCAATTGGCTATATTGTGAAGAAAATTAAAATACCATTTTTCAGGTTAAAGGCTACTTTGGCATTTTAGACGCACTGGTAGCAGAAACTTATCTCCTTTTTAATACTCGTTAAGAGGAGACTGAAACCTTTCCAATGACATCAATTTCATTTATATCTGATGACGCGTTCTAAAGTTATTCTAACTTCAATATGAGGAACTTTTCTCAAAAAAGGTCAAGATGGCCAAGTTTAGAGGGCTATAAAATAGAAACCATAATAGGTATAGAAATAATTTTTCGCCATGTGACGTGCACACAACAGTAGAATATATATATCGAATTTCATTAAAATCGAAGAGGATAAAAATCCAGAGCGTGTCAAAAATTTTCGTTTTTACCCATAAATAAAAATTTTTTTATCATAAAATTTTATTGTAATTATTGTGTAATTTTATCTAAAGATTATTTAAATACTTTTTTCCAATAGAAGATGTAGAAAAATTTTTTAACTAAAAGTTGCTGGAAAATTAAGCAAACGCACATATAAATTGAATATTTTTGAAAATAGCAAAGAAACTCTCGCTTGGCAGCTTATATCGAAAAAAACGCCGATGTGCATGTTTTAATTTTGTTTTCAATGTAATATTGGCATACCATTTTATTTTTATATATTAAAAAAACAAGCAGAAAATTTTTGATTTCGCTTCCAATTTAAACTTTTCCCACATTTCATGAGCTCAATTCAAAACCTGTTGTATTGTGTTGCAGATCGTTTAAATGTTGTTGGTTATTTTCACATAAACATGTTTCTAATCAAATGTTTATATGAAAATTACCAACAACATTTGTACGATCTACAATACATACAACAGGTTGCGAATTGGCCAATTATATTTCCGGTTAATTTGAAATATATTGTGAACTATTTGATATTATATTTATAGTTGGGCAATTCAAAGCGAGCATGCATATTGTTCTATCCCGTATTTTTTATTTAAATACTACTTGCGACTTTGAACAGCTTATATCTCATAACGGTTATAATATTTTTATTTTTCCCGAAAAGCTCATTTTAAAATCGGCATGTATTAAATTGTGATGTCTTCAGCACTTTTATTTTTCACAAAAACTTTTCTTTATTTATTTTATACATTTTATTTTGTACATTTTATTTCTTCTCTCAGGAACCGTCAAGTTTGATGACTCTCCAGCCGCTTTGATTTTTTCATATGTCCTAAGTTTTTGTTTAAGTTCTCCTATAATTTTATCCTGATAAAGAACTGATTTGTTCGTGGTGGAGTCCCTAATTCCCAGAATAAAATAATCTATGATGATTTCAGCATCGATTTTTATAGGTCTGCCTATTTCCTGTAGGCCATACAAATATTGGCGCAACGTCTCGTTATATCTTTTTCGTCAACTTGTTTAATTTTTTTCGCCATTTAATTGCATATCTTTGTTTGAAATCCCTTTATTTTTTTAATTATTTCGAAATCACACTTTGTAATGTTGAAACGTGTTGCTATTGTTTACATTATTTTGGTCAGTCAACTTAACATTCAAAATTTAATTCGGGCCCCACGTTAGGCGCCATATTGTCACAAGTCTTTGCTTGCACCGGAATTAGCAAGTCTTACCTCCGCCGACATTTCTGAGCTAGTTCGGAAATGATTAACGTCTTGCCGGCATGCAAACAAAGAGCTTTGTAACAAATTTATAGTTGTTAAAGCTAGGCCTTGCTTACGAATTGGTAAACTTAAAATATTTTAGAAAAAGTTTTAATATACATGACAATGTGGATCTGATACCAAATATAAATCGGATGTATAAAGCCATTTCTTGAGATATTATACTTAGTTAAAGTCTATTATCCCAAGAAATGTTAATCTAAACAAATTAAGTTTCCAACAAATTTTCTATTAATACTTTTATTTATTTTTTGGTACAGTTGATTATTTCGGAGATAATAACAAAAAAAATCAGAATTTTAGCTAAATGTCAACTCACCAGTACAAGTTACACTTTCGTCGTTACGGGCACTTTTGAAGATTGTTTTATTCCGCGTAAATCGACATCAAACACAATGCAATAGCATAAAATGCGGCCGGGTTACAGACCTTTTAAGAAAAACACATTATTTCAACGTGTATTTTGTATGGAAAATCTTTCCAGGCTTTGGGAAAGTATTTAAAATTAATATTGAGGGCTGTAACTTTCAGGTTATTTTTTTTTCGACATATCCAACTTAATTTCAGGTTCAGACTGCAAAAAAAATCACCCTAATGTACATATGGATATAATTATGTACAGGGAAGTCATCATAAATATAGTTAGAACAACTTCATAAAACCTCAAAACTGGGAGATCCATTGAAAACCGATTTACGAATATCGGGGTTAATGAAAAGGTATTTTCCATAGCGGGTGTTTAAAATAATTTCCATTTAAATAAAAAATTCTCTAATTCATACTAGAAATATTAAATCGAAGCGTCCCAGTTTCCTTGTTGGCCAGCCACCACAGCATTTGTGATATAAACTGATCATACTTTTGTCTATTTACTCGTAAACGTTTTTTCATTTAAGCACAACATAATGCCAGAATTCTCTAATTTCGCCAGCATTTCTTCAACTGGGACTGTTGTTGCTATAAACGAAAATTATTTCCAAGCAGAGCAAGTTTCGACAACAGATTTAAACAACACATCAATAATAATTTCTAGCGAGACTATGCCAAATATCGATACAGATTACACAAATTCCTTTGAGATCATTAATCACTTAACATCAACATCAGAAAGCATTTCCAAGTTAACAACAGTTTGTAAGCAGGCTACACCAGAAACAGAAACCAAGATTGTTTGTAGCTTTTGCAATGTATCCTTTTCTGAAGATATAAAACTAAAGGTACATCTGATGACACGACACACGAATGAGAAAACTTTCAAGTGTAGACTTTGCGAAATGGCATTTATAAGAGCAACTGAATTAGAAGCTCACCGTCTAACACACCCTGGTGAAAAATATTTTAAATGTATGCTTTGCGAGAAATCATTTGAGCGACGGGCTCATTTACTGGATCACAAACGTTCGCATAAAAATAGAATTTACAACTGCTCAATCTGTCCCAAATCATTTAAACGATCTACCCAATTGAATCAACATATCCGTACACATTCGGATAAAAAACCCTTTAAGTGTGATATTTGCTCTAAATCTTTTATATGCAGTTCTTATCTGCAAACTCATCGAAAAATGATGGGTCACACGGAACTATGGTCAACTTCAGACAATATTACCAATTCAGAAGACTTAGAAAACTCCACAGCGATTAAAAGCAATAAAATGCTATGTCCTATTTGTGGAGTCTACTTATCTAAAAAGACATGTTTTACATATCACATGAGAACGCATACGGGTGACAAACCTCACAAGTGTGAATTTTGCGAAATGGCGTTTACACGCAAATGTGATTTAATAAATCACCGTCGCAAACACACTGCAGAACGTCCCTTTAAATGTCCCCATTGCGAAAAATCGTTTCCAAAGCAACAGAGATTAAGAAATCATATTCGAATACACACCGGAGAACGTCCTCATAAGTGCACATTTTGTAACAAAACATTTAATTTATCGCAAGCTTTAAAGTTACACTTGCGTATACATACTGGCGAGAAACCCTTTAATTGTGACGTTTGTGGACAAGCTTTTGCGTGTCGCCCATATCTAAAAAAACATCGTATCGCAAAAGGTCATTGAATCGAAAATAAATATTTGTAAAGAGCAATAATTGGCAAAATTTTATTTGATCAACAAGAACATTTGATGATAACAAAAGAATAATTTACATATCGCACACTAAATCATAAACAGTCACAACTTAAAACTTTTCAATATCGTTTTTATTACACAAATCCTTATCTACCACTAATATTTCGTTGGCATCACAGTTTTTTTAAGTGGAAAATTACCGTTATGTCTGTTTTTATGTTAATTGTGTCCCGTGTACATCATCAACTAAGAGCCAAGTGTCTAGACATGCAATTTTTGTTGCAGCAATTTTAGAATTTGTGGGAGAGTGTTGAAATAGAAATATGTACATATATACCATATATATTCCTCTCTCGCTCTTTCTCACTAAAAAAAAGAAGAATTGCTGCAACAAAAATTGCACGTGTAGACCGGTACTAAAGAGTACAATTTTTAGGTATGATGCACACTGGGAAAAAAGCCAATCTAGCGGCGGAAAAATCATATCTTCCAAACGAATAGTCTGATCCACAAAAAGTTATAGATGAATTATAGGGAAGGATGTAGGCTACAAGTTGTGTTAAAAGTTAGGTAGCTATTTCTAACACAGTGGGCGCTATATGTGTTTATATAAGACCAATTTTACCGATAAAACTCTTTAGTCGTCGAAAAGCTTATATCTCCCAAACTAATAGTCTGATCCACGAAAAAGATATGCCTGGAAAGGCTGTAGGCTATAAGATCTGTAAATGTCGCATATGTTATTAGATATCACCAATTTTAAAAATTCAAAATGTATTAAAAAAAATTTTAAGTGAATTCAAATCTCAAAATGCATTAAAAAATTATTTCTAACATTGTAATCTTTCATGTATAAGAAAGTTTTTGCGAAGTTTCGTAATGTTTGCGACTTTTCCCGAGTCTTTAGTAATTATTTAATTTGGACGTTAATTAATCTTTGCGCTCTCCTTGTATTAATTGATTCAAAACGTATTCTAAATGTGCATTAAAGGTATTATTTGGGAAAATTTTAAAATGTTTTGATTCCACTTCGCCGGCCAGATTTTGGTTCCTTTATGTTAAAAAATTAAATAAGTAAAATTTGGAGGGAATCCTATAACTCTTAATGGGATCGGAAATGACTTCAATATACCTCTATAGAGTAATTTTTGAAAACATTTCGAAAAAGTTGAAAATAATTGTCAACTTTTGTGATAAATATCATGAACGGGTTTTATTTTATTTTGTTTCGAAAAGAAAAGAAAATAAAAATCCAAATGGATAAATATAATTTTTTAATCACAAGTGCTTGTTTTTTGATATGAAAAAACAAAAAATATGATTTTAAAAGTATTTAAATACAGTCTCTGGTTGTGACTGTTTATGATTTAATGTGCGATATGTTTACATGTGCATTAGAGTTGTCGTAAAAAATTAAAATTTAGATTTCTTCAAGTCTCGTACCGATGGATATTTATAAAAAATTAATATAAAAAATTTTTCAGGACATTCAGTTAAGATTAAGCCGTGTCGCACGCCCACCAAAGTTTGAGCAAATGTTTTTTCAGACCAAAACATTTCTGCATTATTTATTTTAAATACAGTCTCGTACGTTTTGTCATTTACCTTACTTTCTAATAGCTTAAATTCATTTATAAAAATAATTATATCATTAAATTCCGAAACGATTTGGAAATACTTATGTAATTATTATATATATATATATATATATATATATATATATATATATATATATATATATATATATATATATATATATATATATATATATATATATATATATATATATATATATATATATATATATATATATATATATATATATATATATATATATATATATATATATATATATATATATATATATATATATATATATATATATATATATATATATATATATATATATATATATATATATATATATATATATATATATATATATATATATATATATATATATATATATATATATATATATATATATATATATATATATATATATATATATATATATATATATATATATATATATATATATATATATATATATATATATATATATATATATATATATATATATATATATATATATATATATATATATATATATATATATATATATATATATATATATATATATATATATATATATATATATATATATATATATATATATATATATATATATATATATATATATATATATATATATATATATATATATATATATATATATATATATATATATATATATATATATATATATATATATATATATATATATATATATATATATATATATATATATATATATATATATATATATATATATATATATATATATATATATATATATATATATATATATATATATATATATATATATATATATATATATATATATATATATACATATATATAAGTATATTATGTTAAATTTATTCTTAACATGTAAAGTGCTTTCAAAAAATAAATGTATCTATATACATGAAAGCTGTCTGTGCTGCGATCGTTTTTATTATTTATCATTACCAGAGCTCGGACTTTCATGCAGCTAAAAATTGATTCTAAGCGCTTAACAAATGCACGCAAAAATGAAAAATATGCATTTACCTACGAACAAAGTACCAAAATCATATTAAAATATTTTATTTAATTTGTTATTATTATTGAAGAAAAAAACATAAAACAAACATAATTGGGTCTATTATTTAATGCAACCGACCTATCCAATCGACAACTGAAAATTAATGGTTTCCAGAAAGGCATTAAATAGGAACTGAAATTGGCAGCTCTCAATGCCAGTTGCCATCAGTAGTTTTTTCAGAAACTGGCAACCCAACTGAGGCTTGGTTGCCATCAATAATTGGCCTATTATTATTTTTTCAAAAATTGAGAAATATTCCTTTAAAAAATTTTTTGTAACTCCAATTTGAATTTATTGCCAAAATATGCACTTACCACCAAAATATGCAAAAAATATGCAACTACAAATCGATGCCAAACTACTTAAAATTTTATAATGCGCATAGATAATTAGCCAATACCTCTTTATCTATCACCACAAAAAACATGCATTTGCATGAAAGTCCGAGCCCTGATCAATACTGTTAAAATAAAATGATAAGTACTAATTGCCAAAATGAGTCACAAACTAGCTCGAAAGGGTACATTTAAAAAAGGGTTGGGAAAAAAGGCAAGGGCGTCAAAAAGGGTGAAATTGACACTTTAGACTGACAACGGTAACGCTGATCGTAATAATAATAAAAATTACTAAACCGATAACACGGTTATACAATGATTTGAAACTCTACTTCATGCAGATCGTATAATAATTTATTGCGATGGCAGATCATTAACTCCGTGACTTTTCGAACTTTCCTCGTAGTTATATGAAATGCAACACTGTTCCCATCAAGTACCACCTGTTAATAGACTACTGTCAAATTTTGAGGAAGTGTCGTCATTTTCTTAGCCTTTAACAGCTGTTCAAAACATACAACCGCGTGTATTTTTCTAAAAATGGAAAAAGTGAATTTCGAGTGCCCATTAAACATTATTTTTTGCGAAAAAAAAACCGTCAACCAAACCAAATAAAGCTCGATAAATACTATGGGGACTCTGCACCATCGTTTTCAATGGTAAAAAAGTGGTTTACTGACTTTCGTTGTGGTCGCACAAGTACAAATGACGCTGAACGTTCTGGACGGCCAATTGAGATCAGTACACCCGAAAGTTTCGAAAAAATCCACGATATGATGTTGGCCGATCGAAGAGTAAAAGTGCGTGAGATTGTTGATCATATGGCAGTGTGGTTTCGATTTTAAGTGATCAGCTGGGTTTAAGAAAGTTGTCTACAAGATGGGTGCCGCGTTTGCTCTCAATTGACCATAAACGTAAAACGTGTGCAGTCTCAATGTCAAAACTCTATGAATTGGGCTACGAATTGGTACCACATCCGCCGTATTCTCCGGACTTAGCCCATAGTGACTACTTCCTATTTCCAAACCTAAAGAAATGGCTCGGTGGAAAGAGATTTAGCTCCAACGACGAAATTATTGACCAAACAAATGCCTATTTGAAGGACCTCGAAAAATCATATTTTTTGGAAGGGATACAAAAATTGGAGAAACGTCGGACTAAGTGTATTGAGTTAAAAGGAGATTATGTTGAAAAATAAATTTTTGTTTTGCAAAAAAAAACTGTGTTTCATTCAAAAAGTCACGGACTTATTGATCCGCCCTCGTATTATGCAATTATACAGATATGTGATGGAAATAGATTTCGAAAACGATTCCATTTTTAACCGACTTCAAAAAAGAAGGGGTTATCAATTCTTTTCTTTTTTTTTTTTTTTTTTGTAGACGCATAACTGTCATTTGTCAACCGATTTTCAAAATTCTTTTTTTGTTTGTTTGAAAGGGCTTGCCTGTAGTTTTGTTGCAAAATTTTTTTTCCGAAAATCGGTGGGGAAATTTTACTTGCAGTTTGGTCCCATTCGAAAGTCTGTGAGGCATTTTTGTTTTTAGGGTTTTCTCTCAGTTTGATCCCATAGATAGCCCGATATAATAACTATCGCATAACTCCGCCAATTCTTGACCGATTTTGAAAGTATTTTATTTGAATAGATATGATAGGATTGTTACTATTAATAATTGTGGACGGACACCACATTTGTAGACAAACACACCATTTGATCTAACGCTAAATCGCGTCCGTTTTGAAATCGATTTTTCAGAATTATTTAAGGTGTTTTTTTTTTAATAATATTTATTTATTTAAAGAAATACAATTATAACAAATATTGTGTATATTACTTACTTTTATAGACTATAGACACGGCATCCCAGCAAAAGCTTTGCTTACTGGTAGGCAAAAAAGTATATGAGGATTTAAGTCATAACTACTTACAATTTTTCTTTGAGAAGTCCAAAAAATAAGGGGTACGCCTTACAAATGTATTTACATTGTCACAGCAATTAACTAGTAATTATTTGGTTTACTTGAAGCTAAAAAATAAGCAGTCAAATAAAAGAATTAAATTTAAAAAAAATATCCAAAGAAATTTAATTATTTTGGCTTGTGTTCGGCTTTAATTTAATTTTTCAATTAAATTATAGTTTTATTTAGAAATAAATGTGAAGCATATAGACAAAGAAAATTGTTGACTGCACGGAGGGTTGAACTGACTTTTCGTTAGCTCCCGCTAATCTCTTCAGAATTCTTTTCCGCTCGACCAATGTCGGGAGCTTGCAGTCAAGAGTTGAATATCATCTACTTTTAATCAATATTTCATACTGTCACTCTTAGAGTTGTATTTCGTTTGATAATTATTGATATTCACTTTTGTCTCTGTCTTGTGTTAAGCTTCTTTTTTATTATATCTATTCTAGTATGAATTATCATTGTTAATTACAAGTGTGTGAATGTTTGCTTGCTCAGTTTATTTTAACATGTACATCCTTTTGCTAGGTGCATTTAGAGTTTAACAATTAAGTTATGAGTTTAGTCGAACTGTATGAGTTTATATCCAAAGAAATTTAATTATGAATTGAGCAAAAACGTGCGTTTTAAACGCGAGTGTGGCCTCAGCCTTAGTGATGAAACAGAACAAGACTGTAACGACGACCGAAAATCAGCCAGAGAGCAACAAAGCCCGTAATAAAAACGACAACCGAAACGACAAATTTCTCATTAATTTTATTAAAATTTTCCTTTCGTTTTCAAATCAAATATTTTGTTTAAAAAATAATGAAAATTTATGAAAATATGGTAACTTTTTTGTGAGAGTGAAACTTTTAAAACAAAAGCAAATGAAAATATATTGTCAAAATAAAATAAATTCTATTTCAAAACTGCTACAGTCGACGTATTTAAAACGTCAATTTGTATTAAAAAAACACGTTGCACGGGAATTCTGTTTCAACATTGAAGCTGGATCCTGGAGCCTGGCCAAGTTTTATATCTTGTCTGCACAAAAATACTAAAGTCCGGAATAAACCCCTAAAATTTTTAGAATTCCTCATAATTATAATAAATT